>JAYEVI010000509.1:600000-783551 GCA_036346575.1 Dendrocalamus sinicus
ACCAGCCCCAGGGTCCTCCGCGCCGGTGGTGCGGGCAGATGGGGCGCGCACCCCGTGGTCGCCGCCGTCCCGGAGACCGCCCTGCTGGCGGCCCTCAGCGCGTTCCAGCGAGAGCTGTCAGACCTCCGCGGGGCCGTGCGAGACATACAAGAGGCTCAGAGCCAACGCGCCACGCCGGCGATTGCGTCTGAGCCCACCTCAGAAAGGGCGAATAGCCGCAACGCCCTTGCGTCCAGCCGCATCCCACTACGGCACGTAGACCCGGGGTCCCCGCTATCCGCGGGCCTGCAGCAAGCGGCATGGCCCGAGGAATTCAAGTTCCCAGGCGTCACCGAGGCGTACAAGGGTGACTCCGACCCGCGAGAGTTCGTGCACGTGTATGAGACCGCTATCGAAGCCGTTGGCGGAGACGACACCACAAAGGCAAAAGCACTCCCCCTCGCGCTACAAGGGGCGGCGCTGTCCTGGTTCTTCGCCATCAAACCATAGTCCATCCACGCGTTGGAACAGATCCGTGATCGGCTCTACAATAACCTCCAGGGAAACTACATCGAGCGTGTCGATGCAGACCACCTCTTCGCAGTCAAGCAGAAACCCGAGGAGGGGCTCCGGGCTTACTTCAAGCGCTTCGCCAAGGTATGCTGCCAAGTCACGGATGTTAACAAGGCAACCATCATCAACGCAGTGATACAAGGCCTCCGCCCTGGACCGCTCGCTGAGTACAACGCGCGGAAGCCGCTCAAGTCGGAGGTAGAACTCTTTGACAAAATGGGCGTAGGCGAGGAGGCGGCGATAGCTCTGAGGCCAGGAAAGCGGAGGAGTTGTTGCAAAAGAGAAGCACAAGAGACGACCCGAGGGCAAAGCACAAGCAGGCGCCCGTGGGTGACACTCATGAGCGCGTCGATGATGGGGTGTACCACAACTCGTCATACAATAGGCGCAAGCCCCGGCGTAACCGGCAAAGACCCCAAAAGGCCCGCCACATCCTTGCTGCGCAAGGCGCTCCCTGGGACACCGCTTTAACCTCGGGCGCCGGAGGGGGACGTGAAGGAAGCCGCGAGGAGAAACCGCGTGCGGAGCAGGAAATCCTAGAATACGGCAGATGGTGCGAAGTGCACGGCTACAGGGGCCATGTCACGCGGACATGCACCCAAATCGTGGCATTGCGGCAAGCGATGTCCCATGTACGGGCCTTTGAGACACTGCCCCCCGCAATAGCCCACGTACAGTGTACACAAGGCAGTCCCACGCGCGCTGGGCCCCCCGGAGAGACCCAGTGCCGTGGTGTTAACGTCATCACCAGAGGCTCTTCATCGAGCACTTCCCTAGCACAACTACCCACGCGGGTGCCCCATCACAGCATTACCTTTACGTCGGCTGACGCCCAGGGCGTAGAATTCCCCCACCAAGATCCCTTGGTCATCCAGGCCGACATTGCAAGTTGCGACGTCAGGCGTATCCTCATTGACGGAGGGAGCTCCGCAAACATCTTGTTCGCGGAGGCCCTTGATCGTATGGGAGTACCTCGAAGCCTACTACAAGATTCGGAGGCCCCCCTCCAGGGCCTCGGAGGGCAGCCGCTGAAGGCTTTGGGTTACGTCTCCAGGTCTCCTTGTGCCAGGCCAACAACGCCAGGACGGAGGATGTTGTCTTCGACGTCGTGGATGTCTCGTATCCGTATAATGCCATATATGGGCCAGCCTGCCATCAACTCCTTCGAAGCAGTCCGACACTACGCCTTCCTATGCATGAATCTCCCAGGCCGGTGGGGCATCATCACCATTTTCGGTGATCAAGATATGGCTAGGAGCATCGAAACCGGAGCCAGAAGCCTGCACCGTAAGGTGCACATCCTCGCCGATAAAAACCCAGCGGACGCACCATCCGCCCCAGGATGGACACCCAAGCCCCACCCAGAGGGCGGAGTGAAGAGGGTGCCACTCCAGGTGGAGGGGCAGTTCGTATCCATAGGCGAGGGCCTCCCTCCGGACGTGGAGCAAGACTTGCTCCGAGTTCTTCGGGCCAACATAGATATCTTCGCATGGTCCCCGGAAGATATCAAAGGAGTGGACCGCGCCCTCATCGAACATAACCTCGCGATCCGCCCTGACGCCAAGCCAATCAAGCAGAAACTTCGTCATATGTCCATGGACTGGCAGCAAGCGGCCAAGGTGGAGGTGGCGAAGCTCCTTCGAGCGGGGGTTATCCGCGAGGTCCAACATCCGGACTGGCTCACCAACCCGGTGTTGGTCAAGAAGGCCAGCGGTGCCTGGCGCATGTGCATCGATTTTACCGCCCTCAACAAGGCATGCCCGAAGGACGATTACCCTCTGCCGCGCATAGATCAGCTGGTTGACGCTACCGTCGGATGCGAGCTCATGAGCTTCTTAGACGCCTACTCCGGCTACCATCAGGTCTACATGGCCAAGGACGATGAGGATAAAACCAGCTTCATTACGCCGGTGGGGACCTTTTGCTTTGTCAGGATGCCCTTCGGCTTGAAGAACGCAGGCGCAACCTTCACCCGCCTCGTTGCGCTGGCCCTAGCCGTTCAGCTAGGGAGGAACATGGAGGCCTACGTGGACGACGTGGTAGTAAAAACCAGGCAGCTCGCCTCCCACGGTCGGGATCTTCAGGAGACCTTCGACAACCTCAGGAAGGCGGGCATTAAGCTCAATCCGGACAAATATGTTTTCGGTGTGCAGGCGGGCAAGCTCTTGGGCTTCCTCGTATCTGGGCGAGGCATTCAAGCGATCCCTGACAAGGTCGACGCTATCCTGGGCATGAAACCACCCAAGACAATGCGGGAGGTCCAAAGGCTGGCAGGCCGCATGGCGGCTCTGAGTCGTTTCCTCTCCAGGGCAGCGGAGCGGGGCTTGCCTTTTTTCAAGACCCTATGCGGTTGCGACGGGTTTCATTGGGACGACGACTGCGCAAAGGCCTTCGACGACCTCAAGAAACACCTCGCAACCCTTCCTACTCTGGTGGCCCCAGCACTAGAGGCTCCCCTCCTGCTCTACCTCGCCGCCTCAACAATGGCGGTCAGCGCCGTCCTCGTCCTCGAAGAGGGCGCCCTCCAGCAACTAGTGTACTTTATCTCTGAAGCCCTCCAAGGCGCCAAGATGTGGTATACCGAGCTCGAGATGCTTGCTTACGCGCTGGTCATGGCCTCAAGAAAGCTCTGGCATTACTTCCTGGCGCACCCGATAATGGTGCCATCCTCGTTTCCTCTAGCGGAGATGCTGCACAACAAGGAGTCTACAAATTGAATCGGCAAATGGGCGGCCGAGCTTGCCCCATTCTCCCTAACATATGCCTCCCGAACGGCGATCAAGTCTCAAGTTCTGGTGGACTTCCTAGCGGAATGGACTCCTCCAACTCAGCCTGTCCTCTAGGTTGAAGACCTAGTGTGGATGCTTAACACCACGAAGCTTACGGCGTTGCGGGCATAGGAGTGGTATTTGTTATTACCACACACGAGGGCGGCGCTTGTTGTACTCGGCACGCCTAGCGTTTTGGCTCGAACAACACGGCCGAGCACGCGGCGTTACTCTTCGGCCTCGGGAAGCTCAAAGTGATGGGAGCAAGGCGAGTCCTTGTCCGCACTGATTCACGGTTAGTAGCGGGCCATGTGGACAAGTCATACCAGGCCAAGGACCCGGAGCTAGCTAAGTACCTAGCAGCCGTACGAGCGAAGGAACGGCACTTTTTGGGTGTCACGGTGAAGGCCATCCCTCGTGCAGACAACGAGCAAGCCGATGTCCTCACCAAGGCTGCCAGTCAGTAGCTCCCAACTCCCGAAGGGGCATTTTACGAAGTCCTGCCAGCGGCGGCCATCGCGCAGGATAACCGTGACGCGGCCCTTGTCCACCAGATCACTCAGCAGGGTGACTGGCGGGAACCCCTTTTTGCTTTTCTACAAGGCGTCGCGGAACTGGATGACCCCTCTGAGCTCTGACGTCTACAACACAGTGCTAGGTCCTTCCAGGTGCTCAACGGGATGCTTTACAAAAAGGGGGTCTGCGCACCGCTCCTGCGATGCCTCCCGCGCGAAGAAGGAAAGCGCCTCCTCGCAGAAATTCATGCGGGGCTCTGCGGTTCACATCTCCAACCAAGGTCTCTGGTGGGCAAGGCATTCAGGCAGGGTTTTTATTGGCCAACGGCCATCACGGACGCCTAGGATCTCGTGCGCCATTGTCAAGGTTGCCAGTGGATGGGAAGGGCCATCCGCAGGCCCCCGACAAGCCTCCATCCCATACCCCCGGTATGGTCGCTAGCGCGGTGGGGCATCGACATCGTGGGACCGCTCCCCAGGGCCCCAGGTGACCTGCGATTCATAGCGGTCGCTCTGGAATACTTCTCCAGGTGGCCGGAGGCGGTAGCCCTGGCCAAGATTACCTCGGCAGCCATGCAACGCTTCCTCTGGCAGAACATCATATGCCGATTCGGCGTGCCCAGGGAGATCATCGTCGACAACGGTCTGCAATTCGATGAAGCCCCATTCAAAGAATTCTGCGACAGCATGGGCATCACCCTCCGGTTCGCCTCGGTTGGACACCCACAGTCCAACGGGGCGGTAGAGCGGGCGAATGGCGCCATCTCCACCACAATCAAGAAGCGCCTTGTCGGGCTACCAAAGGGGAAGTGGCCGGGCGAGCTCCACAGCGTCCTCTGGTCCCTTCGTACAATGGTCACACGCCCAACGGGGTTCACGCCATTCAAGCTCCTTTTTGGTGACGAGGCGGTCACACCTGAAGAAATAAAGGCTGGCTCGCGAAGGGTCCTCGTCCAAGCACCAGACGAGGAGCGCCAATTGTCCGTGGACCTCCTAGACGGGGATCAGGCAAGCGCAATGTAGCATGTCATAAAGTACGCGCAACAGATGGTGCGCGATCGCGATCGTTCGCTGCACCCATACGAATTCAGAACAGGAGACCTCGTCCTCAAGATGGCGCTCCACGCGGAGATGGTCGGCAAGCTCGAATCCAGGTGGGAAGGCCCGTACATCGTCACGGAAGCCCTACAGAAGTGAACATACCACTTAGCCACCTTGTAGGCGGGCGCTCCGCCACGCGTGGAATGCAAACAGATTGTGGTGTTATTACGCCTAAGTCTAGAATACGAGTGAAAGGATCTTCCGCGGCTTCGGCGGGCGCAAGCAGCCAGCGGTTAGTACCTTGCCTCTTGTAACCGCTCACCCGCGCAAACGGGAATTTAATAAAGTGCATTGTTCATGCAAATTTTCTCGTTTTATACCACAAGCGCGCAGAGGGTTACCTTCATGTGCACTATGCATGCGCATAAATAAAGACGCGTGGGGGGACGCCTCCGTGCGCAGTCTACGGACTCTAAATAAGACGTAGCATCGAGGTTCGGCTCCGCACGCACTCTACGGAGTATAAATAAGACGTAGCGTCGAGGTTCGCCTCCACACGCAACTTCACCACCCGCAACGCGCGGAGGCTCGCCTCCGCGCGCAGTCTACCTACTCTAAATAAGACGTACTGTCGAAGTTCTCCTCCGCACGCACTCTACAGAGTATAAATAAGACTTAGCGTCAAGGTTCGCCTCCGCACGCAACTTCACCGCCCGCAACGCGCGGAGGCTCGCCTCCGCGCGTAGTCTATGTACTCTAAATAAGACGTAGCGTCGAGGTTCGCCTCCGCACGCACTCTACGGAGTATAAATAAGACGTAGCGTTGAGGTTCGCCTCCGCACGCAACTTCACCGCCCGCAATGCGCAGAGGCTCGCCTCCGCGCGCAGTTTACGGACTCTAAATAAGACGTAGCGTCGAGGTTCGGCTCCGCACGCACTCTATGGAGTATAAATAAGACGTAGCGTTGAGGTTCGCCTCCGCACGCAACTTCACCGCCCGCAACGTGCGGAGGCTCACCTCCGTGCACAGTCTACGGACTCTAAATAAGACGTAGCATCGAGGTTCGCCTCCGCACGCACTCTACGGAGTATAAACAAGGTGCAGCGGGGGGACGCCTCCGCGTGCACTCTACGGAGTATAAATAAGACACGGATGTTGTCCCTGCGCACTCTACAGAGTATAAACAAGGCGTGGATACCCTCACGCGCGCGTGCGAGCACTGTCCTTGTGCGTACTCCCCGGAGTATAAATAAGACGTGGTCGAAGTTCCCACGCATGTAACCACTAGGCGCCAGCTCCGCTGCCACCACTTCGAAGGGTAGGGGACGGAGTGCTCGAGCGTCTACTTCGATTAGGCGCCAGCTCCGCTGCCACCACTTCGAGGGGTAGGGTGAAGGGGACGGGGTTCCCGATCTTCCGTCAGGTGATGATAACTCTCGTTTTGGTAGAACGCGACACACCGATCCAGCTTCAGATCCAAAAGACCCGAACTCTGCAACCTTAGCACCACGACTCCTCTGGTTATCAACCGTGTCACTAATCCGGTTGACCTCACCAAGAAGGCTAATCCCTGCCTGCGAAACGAAGAAAACAAGCAAGAACTCGAAAGAACGTAGCTCAAAGAAGTGACAATCTGCAGATGTATGATTAAGATCACGAGTGGGGTTTCACGACCCAGCAGCGGCTGTTCAATGACAGATTGATCTAAAGCAAAACCCAAACCCTAATGGTGGGGGTGGCAGCTGGATATAAGGTCTAAGGGTCGTCACACCCTGGGCGCGCCCTAACAGGCTCTAAGGCGATACACGCCCAGCGGACCAAAAGCGGTGGCGCAACACCTGGCAGATTCTGGATGCTGATTTGTTTCGACGTTTCCCGTTGACTCCGGTGGAATTTGGACCTCAAACCAAAGCCATTGGTTAGCCTATGAAATTATCTTTCCATTCATATGTGGGTCATCAAAAACGGAGTCCGTATGCATCCTGGGCGTCCGTTTTACTGCAGGCTGGTCCTGAAGGCCGAGGCAGACTCGAACTCGAGTTGGACTGGGCCTCCGGCTTGACTTGGACGTCCTTGCTGGTCTTCTCCGCCTCCACACCTCTCTCCATGTACTTCATGACCCTCTCCAATGTTCCTAAGCAAGATAACATCATTAGGTAGCAATCTATTCTCAAAACTATGAAAATGATCGCTTAAGAACAAGCTCACCTCTAGATTTAATTGTCGCATGCGAACTCGGGTCATTGGACCTTGCATAACGGTTGGAGGATCAACGGTTGCATCCGAAGGAGTGATGTCCTCATCATCCTCCCCCTCTTGAAGTGGAGTCGTCCTCGACTCAAGCTCATCTTCTTCTCCCAAGTATGGCTTGAAATCTGCAATGTTAAAGGTAGGACTAACCCCGAACTCGGGTGGCAACTCAAGTTTATATGCATTATCATTTATTTTCTCAATTATCTTAAAAGGACCAGCAGCTCTTGGCATTAATTTAGACTTACGCAACTCTGGAAATCTATCTTTTCTCAAGTGCAACCAAACCAAATCACCCGGTACAAGTTTAACTTCCCTTCTACCTTCACTACCAGCAATTCTATACTTTTCATTCATCTTTTCAATATTTGCCTTAGTGGTTTCATGCAATTTAAGAATAAATTCAGCACGCTCTTTAGCATCATTATGTGTTCTCTTAGTGGTAGGTAAAGGCAAAAGATCAATAGGAGCACGGGGGTTAAATCCATACACTACCTGGAAGGGACTTACGTTGGTGGTGGAGTGTTCCGCCCTATTATATGAAAACTCCACATGCGGCAAACACTCTTCCCACATCTTCAAATTGCGCTTCAAGATCGCTCTCAACATGGTGGACAATGTTCGATTCACTACCTCTGTTTGTCCATCAGTTTGGGGATGACAAGTTGTAGAAAACAGCAGCTTTGTCCCCAATTTATTCCACAAAGTGTGCCAAAAGTGACTCAAGGATTTTGCATCGCGATCTGAAACAATAGTAGAAGGCATACCATGCAAGCGAACGATTTCTTGAAAGAAAAGGTCAGCAATATGAACAGCATCATCGTTTTTATGACAAGGAATAAAATGTGCCATCTTAGAAAAACGATCAACTACCACAAAAATACTATCCCTCCCCCTCTTAGTCCTTGGCAATCCCAAAACAAAGTCCATAGATATATCAGCCCAAGGAATAGAAGGAGCAGGAAGAGTCATATACAAACCATGTGGGTTCAACCGCGACTTAGCTTTTGACATGTGGCGCACCGAGCCACGAACCGCTCTACATCTTGTCTCATCCTTGGCCAAAAGAAATGTGTGGCCAGCACCTCCTCCGTCTTCTTGGCACCAAAATGTCCCATCAATCCTCCTCCATGTGCCTCCTGCAACAACAAAAGACAAACGGAACCAAGCTGGAATGCATAGGCGATTAGCTCTAAACAAAAACCCATCATGTATCACATATTTGTTCCATGTACATCCCTCTTTACAATTTTCCATCACATCTTTAAATTCATCATCATTAACATATTGTTCTTTAATTGTTTCAAGCCCAAATATACGACAATCAAGTTGGGACAGCATAGTATATCGTCTAGACAAAGCATCAGCAATAATATTATCCTTCCCTTTCTTGTGTTTGATGACATAAGGAAAAGATTCAATAAATTCAACCCACTTAGCATGTCTACGATTCAGTTTGTTTTGACTTCGAATATGTTTTAGTGATTCATGATCAGAGTGAATAACAAATTCTTTAGGCCATAAATAATGTTGTCACGCCTCTAATGAACGAACAAGAGCATACAATTCTTTGTCATACGTGGAATAATTAAAAACAGGTCCATTCAATTTCTCACTAAAGTAAGCAATGGGTTTACCTTCTTGCATCAAAACGCCACCAATGCCAACTCCACTAGCATCACATTCAATCTCAAAAGTCTTACCAAAATCAGGAAGTTGCAGCAATGGCGCGTTAGTAAGCTTGTCCTTCAAAAGAGCAAAGGACTCCTCTTGTTCTTCTCCCCAATGAAACGCAACGCCCTTCTTTGTCAACTCATTCAATGGGGCTGCAATGGTGCTGAAATCCTTCACAAAGCGGCGGTAAATCCTGCAAGTCCATGAAAGCTCCGCACTTGTGTCACGGTTGTGGGCATTGGCCAGCTCTGTATAGCATGCACCTTGGCTTCATCGACCTCAATTCCCTACGAGGTCACAACATAGCCAAGAAACGATACTCTTTCGGTGCAAAAAGTGCACTTCTCGAGGTTACCAAATAAACGTGCAGCACGCAAAGCATCAAAAACAACACGTAGATGATTAAGATGTTTAGTTAAAGACTTGTTGTATATCAAGATATCATCAAAATAAACCACCACAAATTTTCCAATGAAAGGACGTAAAACCTCGTTCATTAAATGCATGAAAGTGCTAGGTGCATTAGTTAAACCAAAAGGCATTACTAACCACTCATATAAGCCGAACTTGGTTTTAAAAGCAGTTTTCCATTCATCTCCTAATTTCATTCTTATTTGGTGGTATCCGCTTCTCAAGTCTACTTTAGAAAAAAAATTATAGAACCACTTAACTCATCAAGCATGTCATCTAGCCTGGGAATAGGATGACGGTACCTTATTGTGATGTTGTTAATGGCTCTACAATCTACACACATGCGCCAACTGCCATCTTTTTGGAACCAAAATAAGCTGGAGCAACACAAGGACTAAGGCTCTCACGTACATACTGCAGTCCAAAGGTCTTGGACTTGGCGCTGAATCTCCTTAGTCTCCTCGGGGTTGGTTCTATAGGCAGCTCGATTTGCAAGCTCGCTCCCAGAATCAAGTCAATCGGTGCTCAATCCCTTGAATGGGTGGAAGTCACGGAGGTATCTCGGTGGGAAACACGTCACTATATTCACTGCAAAGGTTAGTGACGAGAAGGTGGCAAAGTGCTAGCTATATCATCGATGGAAAATAAAGCACCTTTGCATATCAAAGCATAGCACACATCATTAATCTCTGCAAGATCAGATTTAGTAGTAAGCATAACAGGATTTTCAATTTAATTCCTTGCTGTTTTTCAGTTTTAGCATCAACTTGTTTAGTTTCACTAGCAACTCTCTCTCTATCAGCTTGTACAATTTGTGCGGGGTCATAGGTAGCAAAGTAATTTTTGTCCCTTGTGCATAAGTGTATATTTATTACTTCTACCATGGTGTGTAGCATCATTATCAAATTCCATGGATGACCCAATAAAGAGAACAAGCTTGCATCGGTACCACATCACAATCTACAAAATCAGAATATGTACCAAGGAAAATGCACGGGCTGTTTGTGTTACCTTTGCCTTACCGAGTCGTTGAGCCACTTTGAATATGAGTGCGGATGTGGATGTGGTCACGTGGTCAATTCAAGCTTCTTAACCAAATCAGAACTCACCAAGTTGTTGCAGCTTCCTCCGTCAATGATGACTTGTGCACGCCGATTTTTAATGCGAAGAAAATCTGAAACAAGTTATGGCGTTGCAGCTTCTCTACTTTCTCCATCGTATGCGAGAACTCGCTGTACAATGATGGCTCGATATTTACTGCGTCGTCTATGCCCAAAAGCGACCATCTTCATCACGATCATCGTCGAGGCAGCTTCATCAACAATGTCTTCCTCTACATCGAAGTGCTAATGTAGCCTCCATTTTACGTAGCAATGTATGCCGCTTGCTAGGACAATCCTTCTACGTGACCAAGTCCATGGCAGCGGTGGCACTGAATGGAAGAAGAGCGCCGGTGGAAGCCACCGATGATGCACTCTTGGCGGTTCCTGCAAGCGAGTCTTACGATTCCATGGTGCATGCGGTCGAAGGTGAAGGAGTTGAAGAGCGTGTGCTCGCTGGTGGAGCTGGAGGGCGAGCACTTGACAAAGGCGGCCGTTGGCGGTGTCGTCGTCTTGGGCGTGAAGGAGCTGCTGAAGTTGCTCCTGCTCCTTTGCGGTGTCGTCCACTGCAATTCTTTTTCGCAAGCATAGCAAGCTGGAACAAGCGGTTGGTAGTAGTAAATTCTTTATAATCAACAATATCCTGAATTTCACGCCTCAATCCACCATAGAAATGACACACTTTATGCTCTGGATCCTCTACTACCCCACAACGAATCATGCCCTTTTGAAGCTCTACATAATATTCTTGGACAGACATATTACCTTGCTCTAAGCGCTGCAATTTCTTACGCAAATCACATTTGTAAGAAGGAGGAATAAAACGATCACGCATTGCTTCTTTTAGTCTATCCCATGACTCAGGTTGCAAATTAGCTAATTCTTGCCACTAGATTATAGCAAAATCTTTAAATTCACTAGTAGCTTGTCTAACCTTATGATGATTAGGTACAAGGTGGGAAGCAAATTTTTGTTCTACTGTCGTCTCCCAATCAAGATATTCCTCAGCATCATATTTTCCATAAAAAGGTGGTATGGTGAATTTAATTTTAGCATAAGGATCATCATTATTAACATTACCACGATTGCGCTGATTTCCATTACCGCTCATACATGTACGGTTGCGTTGAAGGCGTCGACGCAGGGTGTTCTCGCGTGTCGCCCTCTCATCAACCTTACCATCTCCCCCGGAGACAACATCGTCGTCGTGGATCTCGTCGTCTTCCTCTTCTCTGTTGACGTCGCTGGTCTTTGGAAGGTTGGTCTCAAGCTGTTGAACCTTCCCGGTCAGTGTGGACATGCGCCTGTCCATACTCTCAAGCAAATAGCCGACATCCTTCATAGCGTTTTTAACTTCATTCATTAGCTCTGATACCACATGAAGGGGACGGGGTTCCCGATCTTTCGTCAGGTGATGATAACTCTCGTTTTGGTGGAACGCGACACACCGATCCGGCTTCAGATCCAAAAGACCCGAACCCTGCAACCTTAGCACCACGACTCCTCGGTTATCAACCGTGTCACTAATCCGGTTGACCTCGCCAAGAAGGCTAATCCCTGCCTGTGAAACGAAGAACACAAGCAAGAACTCGAAAGAACGCAGCTCAAAGAAGTGACAATCTGCAGATGTATGATTAAGATCACGAAAGTGGGGTTTCACAACCGAAAACGGCAGCTGTTCAATGACAGATTGATCTAAAGCAAAACCCAAACCCTAATGGTGGGGGTGGCGGCTGGATATAAGGTCTAAGGGTCGTCACACCCCTTGGACGCACCCCCTAACGGGCTCTAAGACGATACACGGCCCAACGGACCAAAAGACGGTGACGCAACACCCTGGCAGATTCTGGACGCTGACTTGTTTCGACAATTCCTGTTGACTCCGGTGGAATTTTGACCTCAAACCAAAGCCATTGGTTAGCCTATGAAATTATCTTTCCATGCATATGTGGGTCATCCAAAACATAGTCCGTATACATCCTGGGCATCTATTTTACTGCAGGATGGTCCTGAAGGCCGAGGCAGACTCGAACTCGAGTTGGACTGGGCCTCCGGCTTGACTTGGACGTCCTTGCTGGTCTTCTTCGCCTCCACACCTCTCTCCATGTACTTCATGACCCTGTCCAATGTTCCTAAGCAAGATAACATCATTAGGTAGCAATCTATTCTCAAAACTATGAAAATGATCACTTAAGAATGAGTTCACCTCTAGATTTAATTGTCGCATGCGAGCTCGGGTCATTGGACCTTGCATAACGGTTGGAGTATCAGCGGTTGCATCCGAAGGAGTGATGTGATCATATCACATCACTTCGAAGGGTAGGGACGAGCGCTCGGCGTCTCGCCGACTGGCGCCAGCTCGCTGCCACCACTTGAAGGGTAGGGGCGGGCGCTCGGCGTCTGCCCGACAAGGCGCCAGCTCGCTGCCACCACTTGAAGGGTAGGGGACGGAGTGCTCGCGCGTCTTCTTCGGTTAGGTACCAGCTCCGCTGCCACCACTTTGAGCGCGCGCAAGCATGCTCGCTGCTATCGGAATGAGGGGCGGCATCAAGCCTGAGGACCCGTACCTTACAAGACAGCCCAGCTCACAACATATTACATAACAAAAAAGCACAGAGGAGTTGCCGCTTAGCCTGTGTAAGACAAAAGTTGCATTATAGTAGCAGGCGTACGGCGCGGTGCGCGCCAAAACCGGAGTTATTCCTACGAGTCCGTGCCATCTTCGCGCGGCGAGTACCGCACCACTTTGCATTGCGCCGGGGAACCTCTTTGAGCCAGCGGAGCACATCCCCCTCGTCGTGCAGCGTCCGCCGCAAAGCAACCATGGCGGCACCCTACCCGATGTGATTCCAAATCCGATTGTGGAAGTTTGGATGGCGGGCTGGGGCGCGAACGCATTAGATATCATCCGGGCTGCACGGGCAAGTCAAGCGGGGTTCGCGGTTCATTGATATGATCACACCCACCGTGCGTGCAGCAAAGAGGCAAGGCCAGCACTCATGTAGCCACGGTGGGTGCGAAGGCCTTGGCGCGCGAAAGGCGATGCTCGAGCCCTCCTCGATTCATCAAGCGTCTCCATCAGGTCGGCGGCTATGAGTGGTGTCCTCCATGTGCACGGATAGCCCTCGGAGGGCCTGCTCCAAAGACTCCATCGCCCCCACGCGGAGACACACGCGTTGTTCCAGGATAAGGCCTTCTCTGCAAGGGAGGCAGTAAGCTACTCCTTCTCTGCCTCTAGTGCGGAGATTCGCTGAAGAAGGGTGGTCTGCTCCTCCGTCACGACGCGCTGAGCCTCCTCCATCGCGCGTTGTGCGGCCAGTGCCGCGTTCTTCGCGTTCGCGCCACTGGCTGCGGCGTCGGCGATACCCTCGTCCCGTTCCGCCATCAGCACCCGAATGTGCTCGTCCTTGGCGGCGTGGGTGTCATTCGCGACGCACAGCTGGTCCTCCAACGCCCTCCGCTCACGCGTGCGAGTCTCCTCGAGGGCTTTCCTGATCGCAAGCGTCTACATGGGCGCAAGGACAAAGGTTATCCATCAGATAAGCAAAGGACATGCAGCGAGAATAGAGACTGTTACCCTCATCTCCGAGGCACCCAGCGCGAGCGCCAAAAGGTCGCCCCCGCAGGACTGCAGCGCCTGCAGCGCTTGCCGGTCTAGGCGGCTGCCAGCATACTCTGCCACCTCGCTCAAGGCGCAAAGCGTCTCCCACCGAGGGACGAAGTCAGAGACACCAAGCCCTAGAGCCCCCGCCTCAGCACCTTCGGCAGCAGTTGGGGCGCACACAGTCCCCTGCTCAATTAGGCCAGCGACATCGCGGGCACCCCCGTTGCTTGATTCTTGTCCTCGTCTGGGAGACCTTGTCTCACCTGATGTCGATGGAATAAGCGAGCAAATCGGGGAGAGTTTCGCGAAGTCACCGGAGGAAAACGAACCACACCTACCTCCAGTACCCTCTACCGCGGTGCCGCTGAGCCTCCACGGGTCATGATCACCTCGCTGGCACGAGGGCGACAACCCTCCCGGCAGGAGCATCCCGCTAGGTGTCGGGGCCTCGATCCTTTGGGCTGCCACGCTGAACCACCCCTCAAAGAGGCGAAGCGCACCGAGGGCGTTTCACCTTGAGTTGCGGTGAAGCCTCCGATTACCTCGGCGGCGCGAAGGCCGTCGGCGATGTAGCGCCACGGTTGTCGCTTGAGGCGACGAGGCGTCATCTACAAGAACAATGAGGCTTGGGCCCGTCACCTCGCCACCATGTAGGGCCTCGTCGGGGGTTGCGTGCCTCCCCGAACCGGTCGGTCCGAGTTCAGCACCCGTCTCGGCCCCCATCTCCATGTTCTCGACCGGCAGCTCGTCCGGCGAGCTGAAGGCAATGGTCTCCAATTGGACCTCGCATCAAGAGGATGGCGCCACCGCCATCGCGCCGCTCGGTGATTCCGCAGGCACCGGGCATTCAGGAACGGGAATTCCCAGAACCTCACATACCCGATTAATCCGCCCCTGCTTTGCCAAGGAAGTCGCGGAGTCACGGGCCTTGTGCTCCTTCGCCGTGTACGGCCCCAGAACCGCAACCACTGCGCGCTCCACATCTTCTAACCGGTGTACTGCACGCAGAAGTGAAATATCATACCTAAGGGTTTGCAACCACCCAGGTGGTACATGGCCTATGGCAGGGATACTTACAGGGCGCGGACGGCCTATGGAGCGAAGACACCCCCGGGTGGATGTCGTCCTTCCGGTCGGGCCGCCGCCGCTCGTACTTCCAGTTACAAGAAAGCGGGGATATCCCGTACATGCTGAACTCCTCGGCGAGGTCACGCATGTTGAATCGGAGGGCGATGCCAACAAGTCTTCACGCCTGCTGTTCGTCACCGAGCCGAGGCGCCACATCCGGACAGCGGTTGAATGATATCGGTTCTCCCTGGCTTCGGAGGCCGCTCGTGCTTGTCACAAGGTAATAGAACCACCGCCGTGTCCAACTGGACTCCCACTTTTCTCGCGTAGCCAACGTGGGAAACAAGTGTGAGCAATCCGTCCTCAGCACGAAGTCCACGCTGCTGAAGTTCGAGTACGCCCCCCTTCCACTTTCTTCGGTTGGCACCGTGCGTCATGCAGGATGGCGAACAACTCGGCGCTAGGACGGGTACCTTCCGTCCGCATCGCCCAAGTAAAGATGGCCAACCGAACGATCGTGGTCAGAGTCAGCTGCGCCAGCTCCACCCCATAGGCTCGCAGCAGTTCGCGAACAAAGAATGTCATCGGGATTCAGAGCCCGGCATCGAAGAACGCCACGAGCGATCGCCGACTCTCGGGTTCGGCTCTGTTTACGTCGAGCCGGGCAAGCGAACCGACACGATCCTCCATCTTCTTCTCCGGCGGGGTTTGGAGAGTCCCCTCCGTGACGCGACTCCGCCCCAGCACACGGGAGCAACGGCCCTTTGACTTCTTCATGGCATCCCAGTGATGGTTGGTTTGCCTTTTGTCGCATGGAACCAGGTGGTACTCCGCCGGTGGTGGCGTCAGACAGCGTTGGCTCGATGAGGCGCTCTCACTAAGGCGGTGCGTAGGATCGTCAAGGGCGACACCCCTGTTAGCTGGGAGGTCATCGCGCGCAGCTATTCCTCTCTCCCCACTGCGGCGATGAGCAGGAACGGATGCGAGAGTAGCAGCAGGACGCACAAGAAAAATGGGAAGGAATGCACAAGCAAGCAAGCAGCCAAGGGGAGCGCTTGCATGCCCACAGTGATGACTTATAAAGCCCCCCGTCTCCCCCGCAAGCAGAAGATCGAACGGCAGAATTACAACGGTTCGGCTACCCACGATCGGGCAGTGCAACCGCTGGCAACCGCGGTAGGCGGCGGTAGGTGGGCGATCAGCGCGTAACGCGCCGATACATTCCTGCCACGTGGCCACTTTCCCTGGGGAAGAGGTGAACGGCCATGGCCGTATGACCGCCGGCATCCCACGACGCTCCAATCACAGCCTACCGCATACCCCCACCCGGAGCGAGCGAGCGGCGCGATAGCTCGCCCGACAAAGCGCGCGATTCCAGGTGTCATTAAAGTGCACTCCCAGGCCACGCTGCCACCTCTCCGTGCTGGTGCTACATCATGCGGAGCGCTACATCATGCCGACCAAGTCTACTTCGCGCCCACAAATATCCGGAGCGCGAAGCATGGCATGCCCGGACCACGGCCCCGTCAAGGCCTTCGACCTGCCCGATGCCTTCGGCCTCGAGGCCGCGCAGCTCCGGGAGCGGAAGACACAGCTCTCGCACCACAAGCACGAACAGAAGTGTATCTAGGTCATCGAGGATCACAGGTCGATGGGACGGAGGGGGCCAAAGGGCTCAGCAGCATGGCTTCGGCCCGTGAAGCCATTCACCATGAGAGGCTCCTATTGTAGGGGTGGCCCCCACATAAGCCCAGTAGGCCTGTTAAAAGGATGTAAGGTCCAAAATGGGACATGTGTAATGACATGAGTACCCCTGTGGGGAATGCTCACCTGTAAGGGTATAATTGTAAAAGTACTCATCATTTGGATATATATATATATATATGACGTAGGCCATGGGGAGGAACCCTAAGCCATTTACTCATCTAACTCCCCACTACCATACTCTCTCTCTGTTTGGTCTGTAGCCACAACAAGGTGAAAGTCGTCAGCAAGTGTGAGACCCTCCTTCTTACCAGAAGAAGAAGACCAAAGATGCATGGACTCTGATCAAGTTCATGTACATTGGGGGCCGATCATGTGATGATGGCGAAAGAATAGACCCTCAAGGCAGATTTCGAGGTTGGGGAGTTAGCAGATGCATTTGTCATGCGGTTGACGACGGTAGTCAATAAGACATGCCAT
Organism: Dendrocalamus sinicus; assembly: GCA_036346575.1. Classification (NCBI taxonomy): domain Eukaryota; kingdom Viridiplantae; phylum Streptophyta; class Magnoliopsida; order Poales; family Poaceae; genus Dendrocalamus; species Dendrocalamus sinicus. The sequence continues at coordinate 617,169 of JAYEVI010000509.1, forward strand.
GGGGGAGAAAATCGAGGACTCCTTCGTGGTGAAGCGGTTAAGTGGGTTCGACGACATGAAAGGTGAGCTTGTGTTGCTAACCTATGCCGAGTGGAAAAGATAGAAATTCTTAAAGATACGTCAGAAGATTGTCTTTCGAATTGAAAGATGTAACAAAATTAAGGGGGGTGATTGTTAGTTAATCATGTTATTTATTCAATAAGTTACACGTTAGTTGTTTTCACGTGCAAAAGATTTTGTCTTTGCGTTGCTGTTGCATGTAGCATAGCACGTTGCAGCTGATTTGGTGTAGCACCACACGTCCAGGCCGTGATCCATGAGAAGTGGACCGGGAATTAGTTCTCCCACTGCATGCATTAGCTATTTGGAGTTTGTAATCGTTGCCTTCATTGAGTAGAGAACAACACAAAGGAATAACAAGAGCAGTCTTCTCCGTGCGCATCTCTTTTGTGTGTGCTCATCATTTCTCCACCTGTGCGTGTGTGGATCAAACACAACAAGCCATGAGTGAGTTCTCTCCTAGGCTAATCCTCACAGTCGTCACACCTTTGGTGACAACACCGACTTAAGGACGGTTGCCCGACAAAGCCTCGTTTTCTCGAGTAACAACCCTAATCTGAGTAATGCAATCTTTACTCCTTAAAAAGAAGGAGTTGGAGGTTGGTGTGGCCTCTCCCACCTCTTCTCTAAAAAAACTATGCTCTGCCTCTCCCACCTAACCCGTGCGGCTGCCTCCACACACACCCCCCGAACCCATGCCCCCCCCGACGCGCGTGGCTAACCCGTGCGACTCCTCCCCTCTAATTTCTCCACTGGCCTCCTCCCCTCCCTCCTCCTCCGCCGTCGCCTGCCTCCCCCCACCGAACCTCCCCTCTGTTTTCTCTGCCGCCGCCTACCCCGTTCTGCCGCCGCCTCCTCCTCCCCCTACCCCGCGCCACCGCCGCCTCCTCCTCCTCCCCACCCCGCGCCGCCGCCTCCTCCTCCCCCCACCCCTCCGCTCCGCCGCCGCCTCCTCCTTACCCCACCCCACGCCGCAGCCGCCTCCTCCTCCCCACCCCGCACCGCCGCCTTCTCCCCCTCCCTTCTCCTCCGCCGCCGCCTGCCCCGCTCCTCCGCTCCGCCGCCGCCTCCTCCTCCCCCCACCCCGCGCCACCACCTCCTCCTCCCCTACCTCCGCTCCGCCGCCGCCTCCTGCCCCGCTCCTCCGCTCTGCCGCCGCCTCCTCCCCCACCCTTCCGATCCGCCGTCACCTCCTCCCCCGCTCCGCCGCCGCCTCCTCCTCCCCCCATTCCTCAGTCGCGCAGCACACCCGCACAGGTCTCCCTCCTCACGCAACCGCCGCACCCGCACGTTCGCGCAACCGTTGCCTCCCACCTCTTCCCGCAACCTCTCGCTCCCTCTTTCCTAATCCTCCCTTCCATTTTCCTCCCCCTAATCTGCACCACTGCCGCCTCCCTTCTGCCACCGCTCCTCCCCTCCCGCTTCTCTGCCATCCCCGTCGTCCATTCTTGGTAGTAGGGGCGAGGCCTGGACCATGCTGCCGCCGCTCCTTTGTGCCTGCCCCACCCCGTTTCACCCCTATCTCCACCAGCGCCGCTCATCGCCTTCCTCGCCATCAATGTCAATGACTCCATCACCAAGGGCAAGGTGAAATGGGATCTTCTTTCTTTATGCCTGATGATTTATAAGAATTCATGTGATTTTATGCTCCTGGTTTGGATAGTTACATGTGGTGTGGTCTGGATCCAATAAATCAAATCGATTTTGGTAGTTCTTCATAATATACGAAGATCTACCAGATGCAGGAATACGGGATGCTGCTCTTCCCTGTGTCTGAAGCCGGAGCAACAACTCCTGGATCCTCTGTGTAAATCGCACTAGTCCAGGATCAGCTAGTGCACACAATGGACAACAAAGATAAATACCAAGCATAATGACATTTATTTAATTTAAAGTGTACGGCCTTATGGCCAGCGTTTACATCATCGCACATTGGCAAAAATAACTGCGAAAGAAACTGCGAAAGCGAAGCTGAAAAGGCAAAGCCCAAGCCTGCCCACAGGCAAACAACTGCAAGACGTGGCCTACTCGTTCTGGTCTTCACCGTAGTCGAAGTCGTCTTCTTCTGTGTGGAGATAGCAAGGTGAGTACAAACTTGTACTCCGCAAGTCACACGGAGAAATGCAATATAATGATAAAGGCATCAATGGAAGGCTTATAGGGTTAGTTTGCATAAAACAGCATTTAAAGAAATACAGTAAATAGATTGAAATTGATGCACTTAATACAATACGTAAAGACAGTACTTGTAATTGAAAATATTACCATCAGTGCAGGCTCCGACTAAACACCAACCTATCCACGGGCGTCCCACGGACCATCTTTTCCAAAAGTTCACGTATGGATTCCATCCATCCACACGCTTTCACTGCGCAACTCTGATGGATTCCATCCATCCACCAGGTTTCAATCTCTCACGGATTCCATCCATCCGCAAGGTTTTCATCTCTCATGGATTCCATCCATCCACAAGGTTTTCAAAAACATTTTTGGAAAACAAAGTCTAATCCATGAAAAACTTTTACTCAGCATGCCCATGACCGTGGGCATGGCTATCCAGGATAGATTATACACTCTGTAGAGGTTGTACAGCTTTACCCACAAGACATGATCATCCTGGTTTGCCACGCGAGTTACACACTTCCTTTGGTGTGCGGCGAGGAGATCATGACAAGGCCTTTACAATGCAAAGCCTTCAACCTGGCCAAGCCAACACTAAGGTTTCACCCCAGTAAGGAATCCACTAGACCGGGGCCCCCTCTTGAGCCTGAGTGAGACTTCTCATGGCTACAACCACGCTCACCCAAGTGGGACTTCACATGGCACCAACCAAGCCCACCTTCAACCTACGACTTGACTCAGGTTGGGACTTCGCAAATTATACAGCCAGGGCTATCCCATACTAGCCATGTGGTAGTACGATAGGGCTTTGCAACAGTAGCTCACAGACCGGTCCTTAATTGACTTAGACCAAACCACATACCCCTGTGCACGACAGTCAACCCTGCGGCTCCGACCAACAGGGCATGCCTGCACCCACCAACTAACCAATTGCCTAAGTCTAAACGAGTTTTTATATTTTGTTTCAAAATATTTTATCAATCTTCTTGACTCACCAAAGTCAAGAGTAGCTTTGAAAAGTTTATCATTTTGTGTAAAAAGGGTATCATTTTATGTGAAGAGGTATCTCAAAACAAATATTAGGACTAAGCAGGTCTAAGCATTTGATATAATATTCTCTAGCCAATACCAGTGTACTAACTAGAGTTTTAATCTAGGCTGACAAGGTATGAGGAATTCAATATCAATGGAGGAATTTAACAAGTAGGTATTAACTATGTTTAAAACTGAATTGAAATACGTTGAATAAAAATATGCATGCAAAATAATTTAAAACAACATAATTTTATTTTGAAAACTGGGATCAACATGATCAAGGAGTGTGACTTGCCTTTCTCTTCAACTTAGTTTGAATCTTCGTCATCGAAATTTCCCGAATCGTCGAAGTCTACACGTCAAAATAACCCACCAAATTCAAATAAATTCAAATTTACTGAAATGAGGCCAGAAATGGATAGAGGGGAATTTGTGATGAATTTAGAAATTTGAATAGGCTAAATCGGAGTTAGGACAAAGAAGAACGGGCTCCGGGAGGTTTGAAAAGAGGAAAAATGGAAAAAGAGGATTTTTGGAATTATTTTTCTAAAGGAAAATCTCAGTTATTGCGTCAGCAGGGAATTTCTTTTTCAGCCGAATTATTTTCAACTGAAAAATAGATTTCTCGTCGACTAGCGTCAGCCACTGGGATGGTTTGGTGGCGGTGGGCGGTGATGAGGACATCACTTCTTGGATACACACAACACTCCTCTACTTGACATTCAAGTACCAATCACTAGAGCTCGCGCCCGACAATTGAATTTACAGGTGAGCTCGTTCCTAAGTACTTCTTTTTGTTCATTTGAGAATCGATTTCTACCTAATGATTTAATTATGATTAGGAACCATGGAGAGGACCTGGAAGTACTTGGAGAACGACTACGAGATGCACAAGTCCAGCAAGGGCGGTCGAATCATGTTGGAGGGCCAACTCAAGCCGACTTCGAATCCAATTCGGAGTACAGGACCAGGCCGCACTAAAACGGACGCCCAGATCGCATCCGGGCTCCGTTTTGGACGTTCTACATATGGATGGAAAGCTTAGGAGACAAACTTTCCAATGGCTCTGGTTACATGTAAAAATTCCTTCTGAGTCAATGGGAATCTTCGAAACAAGTGGGTGTTCAGAATCTGTCAGGGTGCTGCGTCACCGTCTTTTGGGCCGTTCGGCTTTGTATTGTGTTGGAGCCCATTAGGGCGCGTTCAGGGGTTTTGCATGCCCCTCACTCCTTTATATCCAGCCACCACCCCCACCATTAGGGTTTGGGTTTTGCTTAGATTAATTATGTCTTTGAACAGTTTCGCCGTTCATCGGTTTGTGAGACCCCAACTTTCGAGTGCTAAATCAATACATCTGCAATTCAGTTGTGTTCTTTCTTGTTCTTGCTTGTGTTCTTCAATTCGCAGGTGAGGATTAGCCTTCTTGGCGAGGTCAACCGGGCTGCGCACGGTTGATAACTTTGAGAAGCGTGGTGCTACGATTGCAGGGTTCGGAACGTGTTGTTCGGAAGTCGGATCGATTTGTGTCATGCCTCCACCAAATCGAACATATCCAGAACCTGTTGGAAGATTGGGACCCCATTCCTATCAAGTGGTATCGAGCTTGGTGTTCCTTCAGGTTGAGTTATCCTACCTTTGTTGTTTTGGTTTCATCCTAGAGTCCAAGAAAAAGCCCTAAAAAATTGTAGTCGTAGGTTGTTCCCTGTCCTAAATCTCGTGTAGCCTTTTGCACAATTTGATTTCAGAGTCCATGATGTTGAGTTTGTGTCCTTAGTCGAGTTGTGTTCTGGTTTAGATCGTGTTTTGTTTGGGTTGTCTTGCTTCCGCTACCTCTCATACAAACCCTAGCCGTCAATTTTTGTTTTCCCACCCATATCCCACCCACTGTTTTGAGACATCCATCGCATCCCGTGATCACCCAGCACCATCCCCCAATTTTCCCCGAGCTTCGCCCCGATTTCCACCAATTTCCTCCACCCGATTTCGTTTCGGCCTCCACAGCAACCATAACTCGGAGTCCCTTCTTCGGACGGCCATAACTTTCGTGATCTGAACTCGAAATCAGGCAATTTTTTTTAAATTGGGTGAAATTAAATTTTGCATCCGAATTTACAGCTTGGAAAGTGCAGTACTCGAGCTCTGAAATTTCATTACCGAATTTACAGCACATTCATCATTTTCTGTAGGCCACACCTTACATCAGATTGAGGTGAAACTTTGTGTGGTTCCTATTTCTGTGCTCTGCTCTGTGAAAAAATATAAGAAAAAAGAAAAATTTGGCACCTAGGGCTTATAGCGAGCGTGCTATCCGTCCCTAAAAAAAGGGAGAGCACAGTTTTAGGTGAAAGAGCTTCATTTGTTTTGTGCTTATGCTGAATTAAGCTTCCTCATTGCCTAGCCATCTTTGTTGCTGTCTTTGCTTTCATATTCTAGTCTTGTTCTTTATCATACCTACTATAGGACACATTTAGACCAGCAACTAGGACCAGTGCTTTGGACATTTATTCAGCATTACTATCTGTTATTGATTTGTGTTCCACTAACATATTTGGCCCGCCAAGCTCCATATACCTACTTCCGGATAGCACAATTTTTGACTCTTGCAATCGTACCCATGCTCGACATGGTATCACGAACCAGCCACCGGTTGTACCACCTGCTGCTTTGGTAAGAACACTTGTAAGAGCTTGGTAAGCCACTTCCTTTGCGGGTTACCACTGTCCTTACTTTGTAGTTGATAGGGATAATCCTTTTGTTTCCCTGTTTTTTCCACTAACCATGGCAGGAGACGACGAGGACGGGACACCGGTTGATTTTAACGAGTGTGTTAGTCGCGGCCAGCTACAAGCTACGCTCGACAAACAAAATGCTTCATTCACTGAACTCGGCGCGAGAATGGACACCATCGTCGTCGCCATTGCCCAGTTGAACACCACAGAAGGCATTGAGCGGGTGGAGCGGCGGATGGCTGACCTCACTGGTCGGATGGACACATTGGAGGCACGCCTGCCACCTATCAATGACGGCCATCATCATGATGATGACACAGTGTATGATGCAGACGGCAACATTGATCAGCGGGCGACACAAGATGCACGACTACGTCGGCGTCTTCAGCAAAACCGACATGGTATGGGAGGTAATAACCAGAACCGTCATGGTAACGATGACCCTTTTGCTAAAGTCAAGTTTACCATTCCATCTTTTTCTGGTCTTTATGATGCTGAAAAATATCTTGATTGGGAGATGACGTTAGAGCAGAAGTTTAATTCTCACTTGGTTCCTGAACAACATAGAGTTAGACAAGCTACTAGTGAGTTTAAGGACTTTGCTATTATCTGGTGGAATGAACTTGGTACCATGCGTGTACAACCTGATACATGAGAGCGATTAAAAGAAGCTATGCGTAATCGTTTTGTTCCTCCCTCATATAAACGTGATTTGAGAAAAAAATTGCAGCGCTTAGAATAGGGTGATAGTTCTGTTCAGGACTATTATGCTGAGCTTCAAAAGGGTATGGTGCGTTGTGGGGTAGTTGAGGAAACGGAGGATAAGATTTATCGTTTTTACGGGGGGTTACGGCGTGAAATTCAAGACATTGTTGATTATAAAGATTTTACTACTGTTAACCAGTTGTTCCAACTTGCTATGCTTGCAGAAAAAGAATTGCAGGGACGCAAGGAATCAGCGAAGGCAAGCACCGGACGACCCTTCTACACACCGCGAATGACTACATCGACGGGACTGCCCAAGTCTTCTTCGAGTTTTCGTTCTCCTCCACCACCTGTGAACAAATTTGCAGCAGCCCCACTGAAGCCACCTTCCACGACACGCCTTGCAGATTCTACAAAAAAATTCTTTGCAGAATCCAACCACGAGTTCTTCCTCCGTGGCTTCAACGGGCCACTCCTCCGACATTCAGTGCCACCACTGCCATGGGCTTGGTCATGTGCAGAAGAATTGCCCTAGCCAACGGGCATACATCGCCATAGAAGATGGAGGCTACATCAGCACTTCGGATATCGAGGACGATGATGATGTTGCTGCTGCCTCAGACGCCAATGGTGGTGGTGATGACGACCTGGTCCTTGGTGGGGCGTCCACAGCGACGCTACGGAGCATCATTGTGCAGCGAGTCCTCAGCACACAGGTACAACAACCCGATAAGCTTCAACGCCATAATTTGTTTCAGACTTTCTTCGCAATCAAGAACCGACGCGCACGTGTCATCATTGATGGAGGAAGCTGCAACAACTTGGTAAGTTCTGATTTAGTCAAGAAGCTTAGCTTGACCACGCGACCACATCCACATCTATACCATATTCAGTGGTTAAATGACTCTGGAAAAGCTAAGGTAACGCAAACATGTCGAGTCCATTTTTCCATTGGTGCTTATGCTGATCATGTTGATTGTGATGTGGTTCCCATGCAAGCATACTCTCTTTTATTGGGTCGACCTTGGGAATTTGATAATGATGCTTTACACCATGCTAGTAGTAACAAATACACTTTTTGATACGTCACCGGGTCCCGATCTTCACGACGTAGGATGATCACCAGATAACTAGCTTCAAAGAAGCCAAGATAACTTGCTGCAAGCAGCGATAACTAGTGCAACTCGACAAATAAAACTCGAAGCCAACCACCGTCTTTAACCGCAACCTGAATCGAGGATTCGCCAACCACACTCTCAAGGAACCAACCAACACAGCCTACAATCAATCGAGAAACCTCGAGGAGTAGGAGCACCAATTGGGAGCGGATGAAGCCGCCGCCGCTGTAATCCCGCCGAAGGAAATCACATGAGCAAAGGGTAGAGATCAACTCTCAAAGGTTTGTTAGCACACAGCTGAACAAAGGGGTTCTGTATTTTGTTTATCAAAAGTCTGTGATTGCTATGAGGCAATAGGGTATTTATACTAGGAACAGCCCTCCTAGATAGGTGTAAACACGAAATGAAAAGATAAGATGGACTATGTGAAAGGGCCTCCACGAAATGGACTCTGAATTGTTCTCGCGTGGCTGTTGGTATTCTGCGCAGTCTTCAGTGTTTTGTCAATAACTCCACCTTGGAAAGTCCAAAAGATGTGCCGTCAATTGCGTTGGAAAGTTAACTTGATAAGATTTCACACCATGTGCAGCATGCACCACGAAATAATGTAGAATGGTACAGTTTTGCATGGGAAGTTGAACGTCTGGCAGACTGTTGACCTTCTGACCAGTCTTCACTAAAACTGGTCGGCTCTCACAATAGAAATTCCAAACAGCTGGGCTCTGGTGGCATTGAAAACTAGACTTAATAAGCTTTCCAAAATGTCCTCATGGACCTCCATAGCCTTTGGAAATCAAAAGTTATGACTGTTTCTTTCGAACTGTTCTGCTGGACTGGTCTGGTTCGAGTGTGGTCCTTCTCTGTAGTCATCTCTTTGTATGTTCCTGTCATCCTTCTTGGTGAACCTAAGCAATAGCAATGTACACGACTTAGGCAGTATATAATTCTCATTAATGTTAAAATGATTCTCACAAAGTAGCGCGTTCACCTCTTGTTGTAGCTTCTTTGCTCGACTACGATGTAATCGGTCCATCAATGGCTTGGGCTGGTGTAGATGTAGGTGAGACTTGAGTTGGTGTAGCTTGATTTGGAGGTTGTAACCTCTTGCTTGATAGCGTGGTCATATCATCCTCCCCCCTTGAAAAGGAGTCGTCCTCGACTCTGAAGTGTCTTCACTTGTGAATGGTAAGAGGTCAGCAACATTGAAGGTGTTGCTCACGCCATAACTTGCTGGCAGATCTATCTTGTATGCATTATCATTGATCTTCTCGAGAACACGAAATGGACCATCTCCTCGTGGCAACAATTTTGATTTGCGCTGATGAGGAAAGCGATCCTGCGCAAGTGTATCCACACCAAGTCCCGGGCTCGAATAACACTTCCTTCCTATGCTTGTTCATACTTGCAGCCTTGCGTCTTGCCTTGAGTTCAATTACTTCCTTGGTCTTCTCATGTATCTTCTTTACATATGCAGCACGCTTGGAAGCTTCCATGTTGGTCCTCTCCTGCAATGGAAGGGGCAACAAATCTATCGGAGCAATAGGTTTGAAACCATATACAATTTCAAAAGGACATAAGTTAGTGGTAGAGTGTACTGCCCTGTTATAAGCAAACTCCACATGTGGCAAGCATTCCTCCCAAATCTTCAAGTTCTTTTTCACCATTGTTCGCAGCAACATTGATAATGTTCGATTCACCACTTCAGTTTGTCCATCGGTTTGAGGGTGACAAGTGGTGGAGAATAGGAGCTTGGTTCCAAGTTTGGCCCATAATGTTTTCCAAAAATAGCTCACGAACTTGACATCTCGATCAGACACAATTGTCCTGGGCATCCCATGTAGCCTCACAATTTCCCTGAAAAATAAATTAGCAATATGTGAAGCATCGTCGGTCTTGTTACAAGGGACAAAATGAGCCATCTTTGAAAATCTATCAACCACAACAAAAATAGAATCCTTTCCTTTCTGAGTTCTAGGTAATCCCAAAATAAAGTCCATGCTTATGTCTTCCCAAGGGATATTAGAAACAGGTAAAGGAGTGTATAAGCCATGAGGGTTCAGTTTTGACTTAGCTTTGTGACAGGTGACGCATCGCTCCACAAATCGGATGACATCTCTCCTCATCTTGGGCCAATAGAAATGATCACCTAGCAGTTCGTAAGTTTTCTTTTGTCCAAAATGACCTGTTAGTCCACCTCCATGTGATTCCGGTAACAAAAGCAATCTAACCGAAGAATTTGGAACACAAAGCTTGTTAGCTCTAAACAGAAATCCATCATGTATGTGATATTTTTCCCAACCTTTTCCATCTTTACAATGATTATATGGTGCTGAAAATTCAGGATCATTATTATACATACCTGTCAAACTTTCAAGACCCAAAACCTTTACCTCGAGTTGGTTCAACAACACACTCTTCGAGACAAAGCATCGGCAACAACATTGTCCTTACCTTTCTTATATTTCACAATATATGGAAATGTTTGATGAACTCAACCCATTTGGCATGGCGACGGTTCAGCTTGGCTTGACCTTTCAAGTACTTCAAAGCTTCATGATCGGAATGAATAACAAACTCTTTTGGCCATAAATAGTGCTGCGGGTTTCAAGCACACGCACCAAAGCATACAATTCTTTGTCATACAGAATAATTCAATTGAGCACCTCCTAGTTTTTCACTAAAATATGCTACTGGTTTTCCTTGTTGCATTAAAACTCCTCCTATCCCAAGTCCACTAGCATCACATTCTACTTCAAAAGTTTTAGTGAAATCGGGAAGGACAAGTGCGGTGCTTCAGTCAAGCGTTTCTTTAATTCTTGAAAAGCATTTTCTGTGAGTTTTCCCACTTAAAATCAACCCCTTCTTGGTCAATTCATTCAAAGGAGCAGCAATGGTACTGAAATCTCTCACAAACCTTCTATAAAAACCAGCAAGGCCATGAAAACCTCTTACTTGACTTACATTCGTTGGAGTTGGCCAATCCTTGATGGCTTCCACCTTGGTTTCATCCACTTCGATTCCCTTTCCTGAAACAACAAAACCACGAAACACAACGTGGTCTGTACAAAAACTGCACTTCTCAAGATTAGCAAATAATTTCTCCTTTCGAAGCTCATCCAAAACTTGACGAATGTGATTCACATGCTCATCAAAAGACTTGCTGTAAATTAAGATATCATCAAAGTAGACAACAACAAATTTTCCAATGAAAGCTCTCAAGACATGGTTCAGTAATCTCATGAAAGTACTAGGAGCATTAGTCAAACCAAATGGCATAACTAACCATTCATACAACCCAAATTTTGTTTTAAATGCAGTTTTCCATTCATCCCCCGTTTTCATTCTTATTTGATGGTAACCACTTCCCAAATCAATTTTAGTAAAAATTATAGAACCACTCAATTCATCAAGCATGTCATCTAACCGTGGAATAGGATGACGATAGCGTAACAGATGATATTATTTATAGCTCTACAGATCAACACACATCCTCCAAGAACCATCTTTCTTAGGTACTAAGATCACGGAACAGAACAAGGACTTAAGCTTTCACGAACAAAACCTTTGTCAAGAAGTTCTTGTACTTGCCTTTGTATCTCCTTGGTTTCTTCTGGATTGGTTCGGTATGGTGGATGGTTAGGAGTGCAGCCCTGGAATGAGATCAATTTGATGCTCAATCCCACGAATTGGAGGTAGTCCGCTGGTGTTTCTTTTGGAAAAACATCTTCATAGTCCTGTAAAAGATGAGACACAACACTAGGAAGAGAGGTGATATCGTTAGGTGAAATTAAACGTCTTTGCACACAAGTACAAAAGCACTTGATCTGGGTTGTTCCTCACTTCTCTCAGTTCAGATTTTGTGGCTAGCATAACTAGATGCTCTCCTCTCCTCTCTTTTTCTCTCAAATTTGGCTTGTGGCTCTCACTCACCGAGTTGTGGATGGCACTCATTTTCTTTGCTCTGCTCCTCCTGTAATCACTGGACCAATTTCAGATTTCTTTTGTAAGTGCTCACCATGATTTGTTGGGGTGTCATAGGCTTGAGTACAAACTTCTTCCCTTTCAAATCTAGTGTGTACTGATTTGTTCTCCCACAATCTGAGTATATCGATCATATTGCCAAGGTCTTCCAAGTAACATGTGACACACAGACATAGGTGCCACATCGCACTCAACGGTGTCAACATATTCACCAATCTTGAATGGAACTTTTACCTTATATCCAATCTTAATATCTCCTGAATCATTCAGCCATTGGACATGATATGGATGAGGATGTCGCTGTAGTTTCAAACCAAGCTTGTCAACCATCTCACGACTAGCAAGATTATGGCAGCTCCCGCCATCAATGATCACCTTCACCACTTTATCTTGCACCTTGGCTCTGGTTTGAAAAAGATTATGTCGCTGCCCAATTTCAGCTTCTTTCATCTGAACACTCAAGATTTGAGCCACTACAAGAGCAGCACCGTGCTCAAATTCACATCGATATGTTTCTCATCTTCATGGGCTTCATCAACATACTCTTCCTCAACTTCCTCTTCACTAGCTGAATCATATTCTCCATTGTCATTCACAATGATCACACGATTATTTGGACACTCCTTGATTACATGCCCACGGCCTCCACATTTGAAGCATTGAATCCCACTACTCTTGGATGTAGAACCCACTGAAGTAGTGGTGGATGCGGCTGGTTTAGAACTCATGCTTGGGGCAGCAGTGTTCTTCCCACTATAAACACCTTGAACATTAGAACGAAGGCCTCCACTTGAGCTCTTTGCCATTGATGGTGCAGCAGAAAACTTAGAGATTGACTTGCTTCCTCTAGACGCAGTACTGTACCATATGACAAGGGCTTGCTACTCTTGGCATCTTGCTGTAGTTGGCGTTCAGCTTTGGTTGCTTGATGTACCAAATCAATAAGATGACTGATGCGGCTGAAACTCAACAATGCGCTGGATATTGCGATGTAACCCAGCCATAAAATGTGCAATAGTTTGCTCTTCATCTTCATACACATTGGCTCTAATCATAGCCTTCTCCATCTCCTTATAATACTCCTCAACGAGAAACTTCCTTGCTTCAGATTTTGCAGTTTATCGAAAAGATCACGCGATAGTGCTTGGCACAAAACGAGTTCTCATTTCTCTCTTCATTTCTTCCCAAGTGGCAATAGGATTTTCTCCATCTTCTTCACGATCATGGAGAAGTTGCTCCCACCATATCAGAGCATATCCTTCAAACTCAGAGATGCCATTGCCAACTTCTTCTCCTCTGCATAATTATGCAAGCGAAAGATCTTGTCCACCTTCAACTCCCAAGTGAAATAAGCTTCAGGATCAGACCCTCCATCAAATTTTGGCATGGTAAACTTCAGTTTTCCAAACCTCTCCTCATGGTTGCCTGCTCTACGATGTCGACGACCAAAATGATATTGAGAATGATTATCATCATCCTCATCTTCAGATTCATCATTGTCTTCATTTCTTCGACCTCGAGCTCTTCCTCTACCATGTGCAGCACCTTGGTTTCTCCTTTCTTGTTCTCTTGCTCTTCTAGCAGCAACTCTTCCATCACTATCTCCTCCATCTTCACCATGGTTGCTTGCACCGTCATGAGGTTGGCGACGTCCTCTGATTTCAGCCATAAAGGCCTGAAGATCTTGTGTCAACCGATCTTGCTTATCTTCCAAGCTTTGCTTCAGTTCATTGAATTGTGCCATAGTAACACAATCTTCTAGCTCCACTCCACCCATCTTCCTGTAAGGTTAGCTAAATACGAACAATAGGTATTTGTGGAATATAAAAAAAATTTGGTGGCTCTCACAACTCACTCTCTTACCAACCAAAGCTCTTATGAATTCCTTGCTGCGGATTACAGAGAAACAATGTGTGGTGGTAATAAGAAAGTGATGGAGAGCGAATACAAGACTAGAGTACCGATTACGATGGATTTTTATGTGGAGCTTGGTGGGGAGTGATACACAAGGAATGCAATCTGAATTCTAGTTGTTGTAAAGTTAAATAACAATCCAAACTAGAAGTTCCCTGCCTAGTGCTGATCGCAAGATATGGGAGATTTAAATCAATCACACACACAAAGAAATTTCAGAGTTGATGCAAACAAGGAGTATGATTGGGATGCAAGTGTTGCGATCAGACCCAACCAAAATTTTGCACCAAACACAAATAGCAAACTGGTTGCTCAACTTGGCGTGACAAACTTTCAGCACTTGTGCACTTTAACTAATGATCTTCAACCTTTCTTTCTCAATTTTTTTCTCAATTCTTTTTTTTTACAACTTTTCTTTCTCTTTTTTTTGACACTTTTTTTTAGACTAAACACAAAGATCAGATATAACACTTGCACACTTTATAATAAAAACAAAACACAACCAGTAGCTATAACTTGATAGGATCAAAGTTTACGCAAAGGATGATACAAGTTTCAGATTTTTTTAAGGGATTTTCAGATATATAAAAGAGGCTCAAAGGACACGCAAAGGATAATATGATCAGCAACTAAACAAGATTCTAATGGACTGAAACTTAACAAAACTCACTGAAATAACAGATTGAAACAAAGGGCTAAAGCAATTTTTTTTTGGCTTTTTTTTGGTGGATAGGACGAGACAAATATATATGTAGCTAAAGGTAAAGAATCCTACCGTGGTAACGAAAGCTCTTATACCAGATGATACGTCACGGGGTCCCGATCTTCACGACGTAGGATGATCACCAGATAACTAGCTTCAAAGAAGCCATGATAACTTGCTGCAAGCAGCGATAACTAGTGCAACCTGACAAATAAAACTCGAAGCCAACCACCGTCTTTAACCGGCAACCTGAATCGAGGATTCGCCCAACCACACTCTCAAGGAACCAACCAACACAGCCTACAATCAATCGAGAAACCTCGAAGGGAGTAGGAGCACCAATTGGGAGCGGATGAAGCCGCCGCCGCTGTAATCCCGCGAAGGAAATCACATGAGCAAAGGGGTAGAGATCAACTTTCAAAGGTTTGTTAGCACACAGCTGAACAAAGGGGTTCTGTATTTTGTTTATCAAAAGTCTGTGATTGCTATGAGGCAATGGGGTATTTATACTAGGAACAGCCCTCCTAGATAGGTGTAAACACGAAATGAAAAAGATAAGATGGACTATGTGAAAGGGCCTCCACGAAATGGACTCTGAATTGTTCTCGCGTGGCTGTTGGTATTCTGCGCAGTCTTCAGTGTTTTGTCAATAACTCCACCTTGGAAAGTCCAAAAGATGTGCCGTCAATTGCGTTGGAAAGTTAACTTGATAAGCTTTCACACCATGTGCAGCATGCACCACGAAATAATGTAGAATGGTACAGTTTTGCATGGGAAGTTGAACATCTGGCAGACTGTTGACCTTCTGACCAGTCTTCACTAAAACTGGTCGGCTCTCACAATAGAAATTCCAAACAGCTCGGCTCTGGTGGCATTCAAAACTAGACTTAATAAGCTTTCCAAAATGTCCTCATGGACCTCCATAGCCTTTGGAAATCAAAAGTTATGACTGTTTCTTTCGAACTGTTCTGCTGGACTGGTCTGGTTCGAGTGTGGTCCTTCTCTGTAGTC
This sequence comes from Dendrocalamus sinicus, assembly GCA_036346575.1. NCBI lineage: Eukaryota > Viridiplantae > Streptophyta > Magnoliopsida > Poales > Poaceae > Dendrocalamus > Dendrocalamus sinicus. Next base: position 632,546 of record JAYEVI010000509.1, read on the forward strand.
ATCTCTTTGTATGTTCCTGTCATCCTTCTTGGTGAACCTAAGCAATAGCAATGTACACGACTTAGGCAGTATATAATTCTCATTAATGTTAAAATGATTCTCACAAGTAGCGCGTTCACCTCTTGTTGTAGCTTCTTTGCTCGACTACGTGTAATCGGTCCATCAATGGCTTGGGCTGGTGTAGATGTAGGTGAGACTTGAGTTGGTGTAGCTTGATTTGGAGGTTGTAACCTCTTGCTTGATAGCGTGGTCATATCACTTTTATGCATAAGGGAAAGAAACTTACTTTACTGCCTTTGACCCCAGCTGAGATTATAGAGGCCGATAGGGAGAGAGTTGCTGCTGCTAATGATACAAAAGAACATGATAAATCTGAAAAACAGCAAGTAATCCATTTGAAACATTCTGTTATGCTTGCCACAAAATCAGACCTTGCTGAAATTGATGATGTTAATGATACATGTTATGCTTTTGTGTGCAAAGATGCTTTATTTTCTCTTGATAATATGCCTTGCACTTTGCCTGCTCCTGTCACTAACCTTTTGCAGGAGTTTAGAGATGTTTTCCCTGATGAGATACCTCTAGGACTTCCACCCATTTGAGGGATTGAGCACCAGATTGACTTGATCCCTGGAGCGAGTTTGCCAAACCATGCGGCGTACAGGACCAATCCTGAAGAGACTAAGGAGATCCAGCGACAAGTCCAAGACCTTTTGGACCGTGGGTACGTACGTGAGAGCCTTAGTCTTTGTGATGTTCCTGTTCTTTTGGTTCCCAAAAAAGATGGTTCTTGGCGTATGACTGTAGATTGTAGAGCCATTAACAACATTACTATAAGGTATCGTCATCCTATTCCTAGGCTCGACAACATGCTTGATGAGTTGTGTGGTGCTCTAATTTTCACAAAGATTGACTTGCGTAGTGGATACCACCAAATAAGAATGAAACTTGGCGATGAATGGAAAACTGCTTTTAAAACTAAGTTCGGCTTGTATGAGTGATTAGTCATGCCTTTTGGTTTAACTAATGCGCCTAGCACTTTCATGAGATTAATGAACGAGGTTTTACATCCTTTCATTGGCAAATTTGTGGTCGTTTATTTTGATGATATATTGATTTATAGCAAGTCCATGGATGAACATTTGAATCACTTACGTGCTGTTTTCAATGCTTTGAGAGATGCACGTTTGTTCGGTAACCTTGAGAAGTGCACCTTTTGCACGGATCGAGTCTCTTTTCTTGGCTATGTTGTGACTCCACAGGGAATTGAGGTTGATAGAGCCAAGGTGGAGGCAATATGGAGTTGGCCCACGCCCACGACGGTCTCCCAACTGCGGAGTTTTCTTGGCCTTGCAGGATTTTATCGCCGCTTTGTCAAAGAATTCAGCACCATTGCGACACCGTTGATTGAGTTGACAAAGAAGGATGTCGTGTTCCATTGGGGGCCATCACAAGAGGAGTCCTTTAATCTTTTGAAGGACAAGCTTACACACGCACCATTGCTCCAACTTCCAGATTTTGGTAAGACTTTTGAGCTCGAATGTGATGCTAGCGGAATTGGTATTGGTGGTGTTTTGATGCAAGAAGGCAAACCTGTTGCCTACTTTAGTGAAAAATTGAATGGTCCTACTCTTAATTATTCCACGTATGATAAAGAATTGTATGCTCTTGTTCGTTCTTTAGAGATGTGGCAACACTATTTATGGCCTAAAGAATTTGTCATTCATTCCGATCATGAATCACTTAAGCATATTCATAGTCAAACCAATTTGAATCGTAGACATGCTAAGTGGGTTGAATTTGTTGAATCTTTTCCTTATGTCATTAAACACAAGAAAGGGAAAGATAATGTGATTGCTAATGCTTTGTCTCGGCGCTATACCATGTTGTCTCAACTTGATTGTCGCATTTTGGTCTTGAACCTATTAAAGCACAATATGCTTTTGATGCTGATTTTAAGGATGTGTTGTTGCATTGTAAAGAGGACAAGCATGAAATAAATTCATGATCAATGATGGGTTTTGTTTAGAGCTAACCGCCTATGCATTCCAGTTGGATCCGTTCGTCTTTTGTTGTTGCAGGAGGCGCATGGAGGCGGTTTGGTGGGACATTTTGGTGCTAAGAAGACGGAGGATATTCTGGCCACACACTTCTTTTGGCCAAAGATGAGGCGAGATGTTGAGCGGTTTGTGGCTCGCTGCACTACATGTCAAAAAGCTAAGTCTCGCTTGAATCCACATGGTTTATATATGCCTCTTCCTGGTCCTTCTATTCCGTGGGCAGATATTTCTATGGACTTTGTTTTAGGATTGCCTAGGATTAAGAGGGGGAGGGATAGCATTTTTGTTGTTGTGGATCGCTTTTCTAAGATGGCTCACTTTATACCATGTCATAAAACCGATGATGCCGTTCATATTGCTGACCTCTTTTTCAAAGAGATAGTTCGTTTGCATGGTATGCCTTCTACTATTGTTTCAGATCGTGATGCCAAGTTCTTGAGTCACTTTTGGCGTACTCTATGGAACAAGTTGGGTACAAAGTTGTTATTCTCTACAACATGTCACCCACAAACCGATGGCCAAGCGAGGTGGTGAACCGCACATTGTCTACCATGTTGAGAGCTGTTTTGAAGAATAATTTGAAGCTGTGGGAATAGTGTTTGCCGCATGTTGAGTTCGCATATAATCGAGCGGAACACTCCACCACCAAGGTAAGTCCTTTTCAGGTAGTGTATGGATTCAATCCACGTGCCCCTATTGATATTTTACCTTTGCTTACTAGTGAGAGAGTTCATAATGATGCTAAGGAGCGTGCTGATTTTATTGTCAAAATGCATGAGACTACTAAGGCAAACATTGAAAAGATGAATGAAGAATATAGGATTACTGGTAGTAAAGGTAGAAAGGAAATTAAACTTGAACTGGGTGATTTTGTTTGGTTGCACTTGAGAAAGGATAGATTTCCTGAGTTAAGAAAGTCAAAATTGATGCCTAGAGCTGCTGGTCCTTTTAAGATAGTTGAGAAGATAAATGATAATGCATATACACTTGAGTTGCCTCCCGAGTTTGGGGTTAGTCCCACCTTTAACATTTCAGATTTGAAGCCATACTTGGGAGAAGCGGATGAGGCTGAGTTGAGGACAACTCCGCTTCAAGAGGGAGGATGATGAGGACATCACTTCTTGGATACACACAACACTCCTCCACTTGACATTCAGGACCAATCACTAGAGCTCATGCCCGACAATTGAATTTACTGGTGAGCTCGTTCCTAAGTACTTCTTTTGTTCATTTGAGAATCGATTGCTACCTAATGATTTAATTATGATTAGGAACCATGCAGAGGACCTGGAAGTACTTGGAGAAGGACTACGAGATGCACAAGTCCAGCAAGGGCGGTCGAATCATGTTGGAGGGCCAACTCAAGCCGACTTCGAATCCAATTCGGAGTCCAGGACCAGGCCGCACTAAAACGGACGCCCAGATCGCATCCGGGCTCCGTTTTGGACGTTATACATATGGATGGAAAGCTTAGGAGACAACCTTTCCAATGGCTCTATTCCCATGTCAAAATTCCTTCTGAGTCAACGGGAATCATTGAAATAAGTGGGCATTCAGAATCTATCAGGGTGCTGCATCACCGTCTTTTGGCCGTTCGGCTTTGTATCGTGTTGGAGCCCATTAGGGCACGTCCAGGGGTTTTGCATGCCCCTCACTTCTTTATATCCAACTGCCACCCCCACCATTAGGGTTTGGGTTTTTCTTAGATTAATTCTGTCTTTGAATAGTTTCGCCGTTCATCGGTTTGTAAGACCCCAACTTTCGAGTGCTAAATCAATACATCTGCAATTCAGTTGTGTTCTTCTTTGTTCTTGCTTGTGTTCTTCGATTCGTAGGCGAGGATTAGCCTTCTTGGCGAGGTCAACCGGGCTGCGCACGGTTGATAACCTGAGGAGACGTGGTGCTGCGATTGCAGGGTTCGGAACGTGTTGTTCGGAAGCCGGATCAATTTGTGTCGCGCCTCCACCAAATCGAACATATCCAGAACATGTTGGAAGATCGGGACCCCGTTCCTATCACCCGGGTCCATGTGGACCGAGTCCATGGAGTCGGGCGGGGCTGAGGTGGCGTAGGGGGTGGCATGGTAGTCGGTGCTCGCGTGGCGCCCGGGTGGCGCTGACGGGGCGGCCACCTCACCCGCCACATCGGCACCGAGGCAATGCCGGCCGGAGGAGCTCGGGCTCCGGGATCTCTCCAGAGTACGGCAGCTCGACGGCGGCCGACGATGGGCGAGGAAGGGAGAGGGGAGCGCGGCGATCACGAGGAGGGGCGCGGCCTTACCAGCGGCGAGCGGCGACGGCCGGCGGCGAGCACAGGGCGGCGGAGGCGCACGGGCTACAGCGGTGGAGCGCACGGGAGGGGAAGGGGAGAGCGGAGGGAGGTGGGGCGGAGTGAGGGGAGGCCGGGGGAGGCTTTTATAGGGGTCGGGGAGGGGGGAGTGCGGCGAATTTCTCGCCGGAGATGCGCGGGGTGGCGGCGGTTACGGGCGGAATCAGGGGGAACGGGGCGGGGATGGAGGGATTTCGTGTGCGGGGATGGCGGGGTCAGGTCGGGGAAGGAGAGGGGGAAGGAAAGGGATCTAGGCGACCGAGGGGCAACGGTAATGGCGGCGGTGAAGGCGCAGCCGAGCGGGAGGAGAGAGAAGGGGCGCGGCCGGAGGTAGGGGAAGGGCTGACAAGCGGGCCCGGCCTGTCAGCGGGAGAGGGAGAGGCGGGCGGTTGAGATGAGGGGAAGAGAAATCGGGCGGCTGGGGGCGTTTGGCAAGGCGGAAGGCCAGATGGGCCGGGGGAGGCGGCGTGGAGCGGATCGGGCCCGACCACGTGTCGGCCCGAGAGGGAGGTGGGGTGGAGCGCGGCGGTGACGTGGGTGGATCTGGGCCGTCCACGTGGCGGCCGGAGGGGAGGGGAGGGAATTAAATTTTATTTTTCTGATTTTGATTTTTTAGAAAACCCCAGAAAATCCATTAAGCCTTAGAAAAATATAAAAATACTTCCAAAAATTCCAGAAAAATTCACAAAAGTCCCTGGAGATATTTTGGACTTAATAAAAATATTTCCAACTAATTTTACTATTTACATTTTCATACTTAAAATACTTTTTAATTGCAAAAATACATTTTTAAACTCTAGAAAATCCAGGAAACCAAATAAAAGCCAAATAACTCCAAATAATTAATTTGACATAGAATTTTTATATAAAATCAAAATATCATTTTATTTGATAATAATTTTAGGTTTTTCTGAAAATGCTTTTAAAATCCAGTTTTTTCAAAAACAGAAATTCAAGGCAAATCCAAATTTAAACTTTAGGCACAAATATACTTATTTTAATTTAAATTTTATTTTAATTAATTTTTCTATTTATTTTATTTTACTAAAAATCTGGGCTGTTACACCCTGCCACCAACATCAACAACCATGTCACCAAGAGCAAGGTGAAAATGGGATCTTCTTTTCTTTACGCCTGATGAGTTATAAGAATTTGTGCTATTTAGTTGCTCCTGTCTTGGATAGTTTACATCTGGTGTGGTGTGAATTCGGTAAATCGGATCAATTTCGGTAGTTCATCCTAATATATCATACATAATTCAAGAGCTTGGTGTTTCCACTACTAGCTAGCCATTAGGTGCTCTTGTTTGTTTTCATCAAGAATTGATTGTTAGTGAGCTTGGTGTTTTCGGTAGTTCATGAAGAATTGTTAGTGAGCTTCAACACCGATGTTTCATCAAAGGTTGATCCAAGTATAGATACTTTGTAGCCGTTGATCTCACATGCAGGTGCAGATCACGCTGTACTCGTGTAGGAGTGGTCGATTGCTCTTTTTTAATTGTTACATAATTTCTTAGTTGATGAACCTTAACGGGATCGCTACAGTAAACTAGGAACAAAACATAGTAGACCATTCTATATTTTCTAGAATAAGTTATTGCTTTATTACAAAACTGCTATTGTTGTTTATTATTGTTTGTTAAAGGTTGGCCTGAATCTAAGGTAGTTGCTCTTTTATAGCTACTTTGCTAAGCGTTGTTGCTCACTTTGTCATTTTTATTAGAACGGTGCTTTTTTACGGATTACTTACACTGTGTTTTCAGTGCCCTGTTATTTCCTTTTATTTCGAAGAGTGCCCTCTTTATGTCTGATGAGAGATATATCAGTAATTATTAGTTTTGTAGTGGTTGAACTGTTTAAACACACATTTCGTTACTCCCTCAATTGTTATTATAACTTTAGAAGTAACTGTGTATGTGTGTGATCAAACCTTTAACAGAGTAGTAGTTCGATCTGAAGGAGTTGAGTTGTTTAAACCTACGTATTAGAATTAGTTTAGTATAAATGCTTAATTTCAATAATTTTTTGATAAAGATATGTTGATACCTCTAGAATGTGCAATGGATCTGTCTCTCGGATCAAGATTTTCTTGTGCATGTAGTATTATTCATTTGGGTGTTAAATTGATTTTTTGTGTCTATCCTAGATCTATGTAGCACTGTGGCTATTACATTGATTTTTTGTATGCATTATGATTCCTCCTTAATTATTGGCCATTGTCCCTAACCCGACTACCACCACCATCACAGCCATCGCACACACAAGCATGCAAGAAAAACACATCTCTTTGTGGCCCCACCCGCTCAAAGGTTTTGAATTGTGATCATCCTTCCCAGAACCATTGTGATGATTTCGCTTGCTTTTGGCCCAAAATTGATTGAGAGATGATTACGATGAGTTTGTTTCATGCAAGTGTTATGTGTAAAGAAGATGTTAAATGGGGTATTGATTTTTATTTCGTGTGTGCATGACATTCTTGGTGAACCTCTTTTGGTTTTTTATTTATGTGTGTGCCATATGATATATCATAGTAGTAACGTATTGCAAAACAAACACAAGTGCATCATCATATAGCTAGGCAACCGTGAGAGGTCATAACTTGTAACACTAGCATATAGCTAGGCAACTGCGATTAGGATGAACATGTTGTTGACTAATTTTGTACAATTTTATTTAGTTCTGGTCCAAATAAGGATGATGTCCAGAAAGGAACTTGTAAGTTGTAACACTAACCTAAAAAGTTGTATAGGTCAAGAAAATTTCTACTCTACTGATACGCTTTGTTTCATGTGTCGCAACAAAGTTTTTCTCCAAATTTCATAGACTGACATGCACAGATCTTAGATAGAGGTGAATTGATTGGCATAACCTTCCATTTGGCTGTTTTATGTTGCTCTGGATTAATTTTGAATTATTTCTTAAGTGTTAGTTATCTTAGCTTTGGTATCAGTTTTTATCAAATTACATGATTATGTTGTTTTTAATATAAGACATTGTGTGTGTCCACTTCAAGGAATCTCGATAAGACGCAGTCCTGCTCAATGCAAATATTACTTACTGTGGCAGCAGCATTTACTATTTGGAATGTGGTCAAGGTTAAGTTGGTGACTAAAATTGAATCCTTTGTGTTAGCGAGGTAGACGCAAGGACATGCTGAAGGAACGCGCGTAGGCTACGACAGCAGAAAACAAAAACTTTCTACCGCGCACACCAGGACATCATGCTAAGGAGGGATCATAGATCGTTACCACTAGACGCGCAGCGCAGCGGAAGAAGAGTTGGAGAAGCCGATCCAACCACGCGCGCGCCGAGGTAGTAGTGGAAGTAGCCGATCGTCCCAACAGATCGTCTCCTCCACGCGATCAACCACACCACGAGCAGATCCAATCTGTAGTTTGTTGATGCCGATCAACGCCGCAACGAGCAGCGCCTCCACCGGTATCCACACGTCCCGGGGCTGAACGCCGATCGCGAGTGTACCAAACTCGCGAGCGGCTAGGGTTTGGCTCGGGAGGTGGCGGCTAGGGTTTTGCTCGTGAGAACGTAAGCGTGTATCCTCACCCCGCCTCCAAATATATAGACCTCCTCACTTGGGCCTCGTGGACTGAGGCCCAATAGGAGTCTATCCGGATCTCTATCCGAATTGAGCCCACATCCGAATCACATTCGAATTAGTGTTCCAACCCGTTAAGTGTGCGACCAGAGGTTCACGTATACTTGGTCGTGACCCGAAACGCCTTTCCTGTTACCCATTAATAGCGGCCTCTAGCAAGACATATTAACCCCAAAGTATACGTAAAGATCATATCGCTGAACTCGTAATGTTCTCATGTACGAATCCCTTTGCCTCACGATATAGATTAAGCTCAAGGCGAGACTGTGTCATCCTCTTAATAGCTCAATCACTCTCTCGATTCCGTGATAGATTATAAACTTGTGATTGACTCCTCAATCACATTGGCATGGCCATGCACTTTCATAATCCATTACATCGAGGGCCCAGAGATATCTCTCCCATAAGGAGGGGCAAATTCTATCTTGATCATTCACATCCCACTACATGTTTCATAGCAAACCCGAAGACTACTTTTATGACTACCCGATTCACGGAGTAGTGGTTAGTAGTCCCAAAATAGGCTACTACGCATATTGGGAACCATGATGATCTCAAGTCTAAGGATTCTACATAAACACTACTTGAGACCAACTAATGACACATGGAATCTCTCGAAGTGTCTCATGGCGGGTCTATCCAACATATGTTCACTAACACATGTCCATATTATTGATTTGGTATCTCCATACCATGATCCATGAGACATGATCATCAATCAATACATATGCTGATCTTTGAATCATATTTGTTCCTCATATGATATATGATCGGGGATCATTTAGAAATAGCAACATTTTGGCATTAAGAGTCTCATGAATAAGTCACATACTCATTGATCAATAATGATAATGTCTATTTCAAGGAACAAAGCAATGTATCATAAACATAGTATGTGATATATTCATCATCTCCATGTTGCCTCTAGGGCATATCACCAACATCTCCCACTTGCACTAGAGTCAACCATGTAGGTATCTAATACCCATTGCCCTAGTGTGAGCCTCATGCTTTGGTGGGAAGCGGCTTTGTCAACGGATCTGCAATGTTCAAATCCGTTTGTACTTTGCATATCTTCACATCACCTCTCTCCACAATCTCGCGGATGAGATGAAATCGCCAGAGAATGTGCTTGGACTTTTAGTGCGATCTAGGCTCCTTGGCTTGCGCAATGGCCCCACTATTGTCACAAGAGAGGTCCATTGGGCTGGAGGCACTAGCCACCACACCAAGCTCGAAACAAATTTCTTGATCCAAACAGCCTCTTTAGCAGCCTTCTGAAGCTGCTATGTACTCGGCTTCGTTGTAGAATCAGCAACCGTCTCCGCTTGGAACTCTTCCACTCACCGCACCGCCATTTCAGTAACACAAATCCAGATTGCGATCTAAAATCATCTTTGTCAGTTTGGAAGCTAGCATCGGTGTAACCATTTACAACGAGCTCTTCCTCACCCCCATAGACGAGGAACACATCTTTAGTTCTTCTCAAGTACTTCAAGATGTTCTTTACGGCAATCCAGTGACTTTCACTGGATCTCGACTGTATCTACTTGTAGCACTTAAGCATACGAGACATCGGACGTGTACAAAGCATGGCATACATAATGGATCCCATAGCCAAGCATATGGAATCGCATTCATTTTATCCCGCTCATCGTGTGTACTAGACACCGACTCTTGCTAAGATTTATACCATGTGACATAGGTAGGAAGCCTTTCTTGGAATCTGCATGTTGAACCTTTCAATACCTTGTCAATGTACATATCTTGGCTTAATCCAATTAGCCTTCTTGATCTATCCCTATAGATCTTGATGCCCAGAATATATGCCGCCTCTCCTAAGTCTTTCATAGAGAAACTATTTTTCAATGAAGACTTAACAGATTCGAGCATAGGAATGTCATTTCCGATCGTAATATGTCATCCACATATAAGACCGTAAACACGAGTGTGCTCCCACTAGCCTTTTTGTAAACACAAGGCTCTTCTTCGTTCTTGATGAAACCAAACCCTTTGATTACTTCATCAAAACGAATGTTCCAACTCCGAGATGCCTTTAATCCATAAATGGATCTTTGCGACTTGCATATCTTTCACTGATTGCGGATCGACAAAACCCGTGGGCTGTGTCATGTACACATCCTCACTCAGATTTCCATTAAGGAAAGTTGTTTTGACATCCATTTGCCATATTTCATAGTCGAAATATGCAGCAATCGCTAGAATGATCCGAATAGACTTTAGCATTGCGACGGTGAAAAAGTTTCATCATAATCAACACCTTGAATTTGTTTGAAACCTTTGGCCACTAATCGCGCTTTATAGATGTGAACATTTCCATCTATGTCTATCTTTTCTTGAAAATCCATTTGCACTCAATGGTTTTAACACCATCGTGGATCAACCAAGTTCCAAACTTGATTCTCGTGCATGGATTCAATTTGGATCTCATGGCTTCAAGCCATTTCTCGAGTCCGGTCCCACCATCGCTTCTTCATAGGTCTTAGGCTCATCGTTGTCTAACAACAATATGTCCCGTTGTTGAGTAGTCAAGAACATGTACCTCTCTGTGCACGACGTGACCTCTCGACCTCACGTGGTGCCGGTGTCCACAACAGAGTTCTTCAACAGTTTGTTCATCTGTTGTGGTTCTCAGAGAGCTGAAACGCTTTCAGTGTTTCTCGAATTTCTTCAAGTTGCACCGTGCTCCACTATCCCTTCTTGAGAGAAACTCTTTCTCTAAGAAGACACCATGCCAGGCGACAAACACTTTGCCTTCTCCTTGATTATAGAAGTAATATCCTTTTGTTTCCTTAGGATACCGATAAAGAAGCATTTATCAGATTTAGACTGAGCTTATCAGATTGTAAACGTTTTACATAAGCCTCACATCCCCAAATCTTAAGAAAAGACAAGCTAGGACGTTGTCCTGTCCACATCTCATATGGTGTCTTTTCTACGATTTTGATGGAACCCTGTTTAGTGTGAAAGCGGTTTGTTTCAAGAGCATACCCCAAAAAGACAACGGAAGATCACTTTGGCTCATCATGGAGCGCACCATATCTAATAAGGTGCGATTTCTCCGCTCAGATACCCCATTCCATTGAGGTGTTCTGGCGGAGTCAATTGTGAAACAATTCCACAATCCTTCAGATGATTGCCAAACTCATGGCTCAAATACTCGCCTCCACGATCGATCGTAGAAACTTGATTGTCTTGCCTAAATGATTTTGCACTTCATTTTGGAATTCTTTGAACTTTTCAAAGGATTCAGACTTATGCTTCATCGGTAGATATACCCATATCTACTAAAGTCATCGATAAAAGTTATGAAGTACTGAAAACCCCTCGGCTATTGAGCTCATTGGTCCACATACATCGAATGTACGAGTGCCAATAAGTCACTTGCCCGCTCACCTTGACCGGTGAAAGGTGCCTTTGTCATCTTGCCAAGTAAACAAGATTCGCATGTCTCAAATGATTCAAAATCAAATGAGTGCAGAATACCATCTCTATGGAGCTTCTCCATGCGTTTCTCATTTATGTGACCTAAGCGACGAGTGCCAAATAAACGTGGGATTTAAATCATTCGAACTTTGCCTCTTTGCATTAATGTTATAGACCGTGACTCTTCAAGAGTAAGAACATATAACCCATTCACCAATGGAGTATGACAATAGAACATATCTTTGAAATAAAGAGAACAACCATTGTTCACAGATCTAAAGTCATAACCTTACGCTTGCAAACATGAAGCGAAATAATGTTCTTGGAAAGAGATGGAACACAATAACAATTATTCAATTCCAAAACTAATCCTGAAGGTAAAGACAATGGCATGGTGCCAACAATGACGCGCAGCAACTTTTGCTCCATTGCCAACGCGAAGATCCACTTCGCTCCTCCTCAAACTTCTACTTCTTCTTAGCCCCGCAACGATTTGCAAGGTGAGCAACCGATCCGTATCAAATACCCAAGAATCAGTGGATGAAGTAGCAAGATTGATTTCTATAACATTTATACCGGAGGAAGTCGTACTTCCTTCTTCTTCTCAAGATCCTCCAAGTACTTTGGGCGTTCCTTTTCCAATGACCACGATTGCTACGGTAGTAACAATCGCATTAGGAGCAGCGCCCTTCTTGACTTACTTGGCCTTAGAAGCGCTCGCGATCTCATCGGAGCTAACTTTCTTTGACCGCGCTTTCTTGACATTGGGCTTGCCCTTGCCTTTCTGCATCATCATCACATGATTGCTGCTTTTCTTAATGCTTTCCTCGCGACTTTTAGCATCCCATGCAACTCGCCAAGGTCTTATCCATGTTGTTCATGTGATAGTTCAATATGAATGGCTCAAAGTTCGGGGAGCGATCGGAGAATCACATCGTGAGCCAACTCTTGGCTAAGGGGAAAACCAAGCTTTTCCGGACTCTCAATGTAGCCAATCATCTTAATCACATGAGGGTCGTGGGATTCCCTTCGCAAGCTCGCACGCAAACAAGGACTTTGAAGTGTTGAACCTCTCAGCCCTTGCTTGGTTCTCAAACATACCACGCAACCCCACAATGATATTGTAGGCATCTGTGTTCTCATATTGCTTCAAGCTCGGAGGACATTGTGGCAAGCATGAGATAGCTCACATCAAGGTAATCATTTGTTTGCTTCTCATAAGCTCTTCGTGCAGCCGCATGAGAGCATTATCGTGCAAGTCATCGGGATAATGAGACTCAAGGACATACTCCTTGCGCTCTTGCTTGAGAACAATTCTCAAGTTGCGATACCAATCCATAAAGTTCGCTCCATTGAGTTTTCTTTCTCAAGAATAGATCGCAAATTAAAAGAACTGGATCGGCATTAGTTGACATGATCTACAACAAAGAATATGCAAAGTTTAGCACTATGTTTATGTTCATCTTTTATTAAACTATTTAACAAAAGACTCCCACTATGTGTTTTGCAACAAAACTCCCTCTAAGTCACATCTGGGTCAAGATCCTCATTTCACAAATTCCTAGTGAGCTTTGGCATCACGGCTAGAAAACTAGTGACATGGGTAAGCAACACCTTGCTAATCACATCTCTATGTGACTCTTGCTTGTTGGGTGACATCAATATGCCCTGCCCCAACCTATGCCCCAAGGTCCAAAACTGTTTTGATAACCTTGTTAAGTAAACCAAATGCTTCCGCATGTAGATGTCCGACATCTACCCCAAATAATGATGATAATCGACGCACTCTACTTTGGTAGACCTACCATGCGGTGATCATTATCTTTGGTGCAACATATGGAAGGGCATGAACACCTAATTTTATGAGGATTCTATCCTACCAAAGCAACATATCACAAAAACATTGCATAAGAATAAGATAGATAATATCACAGATAAACACATTTAACTGTGAAGTAGTATGGCCCAAAAAATGGTGATCTCCATCTCCATGTAGGTGTAGACGATCTCCATTCTCTAGGAAGCTAGTTTTTCCACTGGGCCGAGGCCATCAGATCCGTAACCTACTAGTATTCGACATAACCACCTTATGCCGATCCGAGACATTCTCTAGGACACTAGTTTTTTTATTGGCCGAGGCTATCGATTCATATCCTACTAGTATTCGACATAACCACCTTATGCCGATCCGAGACAATCTCTAGGGCACTAGTAGTAATACAATCTGCGCCTCATCTAACCCCGATTCACCGATTGATCTCATCAACCCGTGCTACCATCGATTCATCACATGAACCGATTGATCTAGACTGTAATAGATCCAATCTACTACAACCGCATATCAACATATGCGCGATCCAGATCGCAAACTAAGCAAGATGGCTCGATACCATCAAGGAACGCGCGTGAGGCTACGATAGCGTAAAATAAAAATTTCTACCGCGCACACCAGGACATCATGCTAAGGAGGATCATAGATTGTTACCACTAGACGCGCAGCTGCAGGTGAAGAAGAGTTGGAGAAGCCGATCCAACCACGCGTCGAGGTAGTAGTGGAAGTAGCCGATCGTCCCGAACAGATCGTCTCTCCACGCGATCAACCACACCACGAGCGATCCAATCGTAGTTTGTTGATGCCGATCAACGCCGAACGAAAGCAGCGCCTCCACCGGTATCCACACGCCCGGGTGGAACGCCGATCGCGAGTGTACCAAAGACTCGCGAGCGGCTAGGGTTTGGCTCGGGAGGTGGCGGCTAGGGTTTTGCTCGTGAGAGCGAGCGTGTATCCTCAGCCCCGCTCCAAATATATAGACCTCCTCACTTGGGCCTCGTGGGACCGAGGCCCAATAGGAGTCTATCCGGATCTCTATCCGAATTGAGCCCACATCCGAATCACATTCGAATTAGTGTTCCAACCTGTTAAGTGTGCGACCAGCAGGTTCACGTATACTTGGTCGTGACCCGAAACGCCTTTCGGTTACCACGTTAATAGCGGCCTCTAGCAAGACATATTAACCCCAAAGTATACGTAAAGATCATATCTACTGAACTGTAATGTTCTCATGTACGAATCCCTTTGCCTCACGATATAGATTAAGCTCAAGGCGAGACCTGTGTCATCCTCTTAATAGCTCAATCACTCTCTCGATTCCGTGATAGATTATAAACTTGTGATTGACTCCTCAATCACATTGGCATGGTCATGCACTTTCATAATCCATTACATCGTGGGGCCCAGAGATATCTCTCCCATAAGGAGGGGCAAATTCTATCTTGATCATTCACATCCCACTACATGTTTCATAGCAAACCCGAAGACTACTTTTATGACTACCCGATTCGGAGTAGTGGTTAGTAGTCCCAAAATAGGCTACTACGCATATTGGGAACCATGATGATCTCAAGTCTAAGGATTCTACATAAACACTACTTGAGACCAACTAATGACACATGGAATCTCTGCAGTGTCTCATGGCGGGTCTATCCAACATATGTTCACTAACACATGTCCATATTATTGATTTGGTATCTCCATACCATGATCCATGAGACATGATCATCAATCAATACATATGCTGATATTTGAATCATATTTGTTCCTCATATGATATATGATCAGGGATCATTTAGAAATAGCAACATTTTGGCATTAAGAGTCTCATGAATAAGTCACATACTCATTGATCAATAATGATAATGTCTATTTCAAGGAACAAAGCAATGTATCATAAACATAGTATGTGATATATTCAACATCTCCATGTTGCCTCTAGGGCATATCACCAACACATGCAAGGTATGTTCTTTGGTGAAACCGAGATCTCCAATGGTGGCTCAACATGTAGATATGTTTCTGCAAAAATGTCTTAGATTTCTCATGTCTGTTGTACTCTCTTTTGTTTATCCTCCGGTTGACCATTTTTTTAAGGATATTGGTTGGATAATTTTTTAAGTTGTTAATGAGCTTGCTTTTATGTAATTCCCTTAATACATGTAAGAGAAAATTGATGTTCATTATATGCTTGGTATGATATTTTGATGATATGTATCATCCTTTTTTGGAATCTGTTGCAATGAGTACAGTACCCTGTTAGTGTGCTATATTAAGTGCATAATCCTTCTTTTCTCTTGTGAATAGACTCATAATTTCACCTCAAGATTAAGATGCTAAACACTGATACCAAATATGTTGCCTAAACTTGTCATTGTAAGCAATTTGTAATGTACACGATATGAAGCAATGAATTGGAAAGAAGTTTGACTTTTTTGTATATAAAAGGGATTAATGGGATGTTTGATCTCTTTTGTAGTAATCTTATGGTCATGTAAGTGTTGAGTACTTAAAAAAATGGTGTCGTTTCTTATGCTCTTTGTGTTTCCCATGGGAAATAATGCTATTTTTCTTTTGGTGGTTTACATTTGCTATTTTACTTGGTTTAGTTTTGATATTTGTATATGTAAATGGGGGATGTTTGTTTATGGTTGTGGGGGAATTGCATGCCTTTTCAATCCAAATAGAAGCTGCTGTTTGGTTGCTGCATAGTACTTGGTATGATGAGTATCATTTTCATGGTTTGGAAAAAATTGATCACTATACATTTTTCCTATTCTTAGAAGGGCCATGTTAATATGGACAAACGCTTTTCACCTCTTACATTTGTTGCTAGCAGATGGTGTTAGAAAGCGTTGTTCTCTTTAGGCTGTTGATTTGGAATGTCAAACTTCAAACTTGCTTTATTATCTTAGTTAAGAAAATGTGTTCAAAACTCATCAAATGCCTTTTCTTTTTGTGATATTAGTATGCTCAATGCTGAACGCCTAATGGTGCATGAGCTTATTGAGTTACACTGGGACAGTCAAGAATTCATTGTTTGGAGAAGCCATTGCGCAATTACCCCTACAGCTCAAGCCTTTTTGGCAATTGGAAAAAGGCATGGTTTCTGAACAAGAACCTCTTCTACAGTTGGTGGAATGTTCCATTTGCCATGGGGAAGACATTATATAAAGACTGACAGCCTATATGATTTCACTAGAATTTAAAGGTTCAAGTTTTTGAACGAACTCTACTTTTGATTGCTTCATGTTTTGTCTGCAGCCATCAATTCAGGAATTAGAATTGATTGGTTAATAGGCAGCATATTGGAATAAACAAGATCAATGCATGCCTTAAGAGTTTATTGCATATGTATTCATTACTTAAGGTGGCAAATAGCTTTGTCTGCTTGTGCTATATCAAAATTAAATATATTTTTTCTTTGGTACTCCGTTGCAATGCACGGGCACTTTACTAGTAGAGACATACACTACTACAGAAAACCCTATTACAGACGGTTCAAAAACGTCATCACAGACGGTTTTCTAAATCGTCTGAATTTATGGGTCAGTGATAATCGAAGGTTATCACAGACAGTTTTTGAACCGTCTATGATTATCAACTATCACAGACGGTTTTTAGTGAAAATCATCTGTGATATTGATATATCACAGACGGTTTTTAACTAAATACCGTCTGTGCTATTCTCTTCTACCCCTAAATCTATTTCTGTTTATTGGCTAGCCTCAGGAAATGCTAGCCATGCTCTCTGAAACAAGCAGATCAATATGTACATGTATACATCCAATTCACATCTCAATTCATTTCACGAACATAAAACATTCATTTCGCAAATCAATTAATTGAAATGAGAACAAGCAAATACAGTATGAAACACAGTACACATTTTAACATTAGAGTCTACCATTACAAGAATAGACAGACAAACGACAAACAATAAAGAGGAGGAGAACAACAAACAGGTTGCTCATCTAGCTAACACAACAAGAACAGAGAAAAGCAAAGATCCTCTATGCCTAGGCCTTCTCGCCCCTGATGCAGCGCGTGAGCTGGATGTCTTTGACGCCCACCATCATCGGTGTTGATTGAGCGCTGCCTTGTGCATCGTCTGCTTCGTGATACTATTATGGTATGGGTTAAGGAGCAGGAGGAGAACATCAAGGAGGAGGAGAAGAACATCAAAGAGAAGTAGAACAGTAAGGAGAAGGAGAACAGAAAGAGGAGAACAAAAAGGAGCAAAGAGGAGGAGACTATTATTTATAGGGGAGGAAGAGGCGCGGGGACGGAGAGGCGGAGCTACGATCCGTGGGGTGAGGATTGCTGGATTTCTATTGGCTAGGATTGGATTGAGGAGGATCGACGGGCCATTAGATTATCACTGCACGGTTCTATATATAGAACTGCTCGTGATGAATGAATATCATGCAGTTCTATATATAGAACCGTCTGTGAATTAGAGCACAAAATTTTATATACCAATGCAATATAAACAACTAGTCTGAAAAGATAAAATAGCAAAGTTTTATATAGGTTATATACACTCATTTGAAAGGTTTCGATGAGATCTACAACTTTTCAGTTGAAGCAAAATCCAAATTCCGAAAGGAAAACCAAGAAAAAGGGCAAAAACAAAAACAAAAAACTTACAACGCAGATTTAGGTCCAAAGATGGCCGATTTTCGGAGTCTTGGAGGGCAACTAGTGCAAGCGGGTCATTTTGTTTTGGATCGGGTTCGTCGTTAGCTTTCCAACGAGTACAAGAACGTCTAAAACGGACACCGTATGCAAAAGTTATGCCCGTTTTACTGAAGGTGTGTCAAAACTGAATCCTACTCGGACTCAGGCGGGAAATTATGAAATTTTGGGGAATTGCAAGGCGGGAAACATATCATAGATGGTTTTTAATAAAAAAAAACCATCTGTGATAATTCCAGATTATCACAGACGGTTTTTTAATAAAAAAACCGTCTGTGATATTCAGTATCACAGACGATTTTATAATAAAAACCGTATGTAATAATATGGAATATCACAGACGATTTTTATTATAAAACCGTCTGTGATATTCCAGTATCACAGATGGTTCAGTGGTAAGAACCGTCTGTGATACTCCTTTTTCCCGCCACAAATAACACATACGGCCTCCAAATTAAAACCGTCTGTAATAGTGTACATCACAGACGGTTTTACAAAACCGTCTGTATTTGACGTCTAGTATTAGGCTTTCTGTAGTAGTGATAATTAGGGACTATCGATGCGTATGCATGTGATCAGAGCAGTAAGGTTACGGTTACAGTGGGTTTTGCCTCGCCAATTACCAAGTCCTCCGGCTAGCTCGTCGCTTCTAAAATAAGGAGATTAATAGCAAGAATAAGTACGAGTATACTTAACAAGTACTTAGTAAGCAAAAGAATGACATGATCAAGTAACTCCATGAATCAACCATCGTTACCACAATTCACAGGATTACGAAAAATATAGTTTTTTTATATACAAAACATGAATTCAATTTAGAAATCTACTGGTCACTCTTATGACGGGTTTGAGCTCCTGTAGCCTTCAATTCAGAAGGCAGACGTAAATTCATATTTTTTAACTCTGTAGAAATTGTATCACTCTACCTATAGTAACCCATGACCCATTATTGCGATTAGACTCCCATGTTTCTTTTAACACGGTGCAAGGTCAAAAGTCGAGCCCTTCCCCGTTGTCTCTACCTAATATACCTCCACGCTGTCGGATTTCTCAAGCCGTCAGCGGCGCTCAAAGCAGCTACAGGCTTCAGTTGTGTGCTTCTGACTGAAATTGCACATTATGTCGTTAGCTTTTTTTAAGAAAAAAGAGAAAATAAAAAAATTGAGAAAAAAATTAAAAAATTGTTATATCATTATAGACTACATCCCTAACCTCTTACGTTATGACCTCCTCTCTTGGTGCTACTCAAGCCCTCATGCTTCTTTGTCTTCGAGCTTCTCTCTTCCCACTCATTTTTTGGGTAAAGAGTCGATGCCATGTGCTTCGTTTGTATCCTCTAAATAATCCAATATCTTTTCTATGGCCATGCCAACTTTATCTGCCATAATTATTTGTAATAGTTAATGGTAATTGAGTTATGTCATCTTAACTGGGTTGCAAAACCAAATAGCATAACTGCATAAGCAACGTAACTGTCGAGTTGTTATACTTACTAGCAGAGCAAAGCTGCTATATGTTGTAATTCAAGGTCTTCGTTGCATCCTACAGTAAACTAGATATATGCTAGTGCATTTCCATGCAACAGGGAGCCATTTCCTATCATTTGTGCCATCTTTATGTAACAAGGCAAATTTATCTAACAACGTCATCTTTTAACTAGATTCATATAATTGTTAGTCATATGCCTAAAGGCAATCATGGAGATGATTGTATCACTTCCATATTTGTGCTCTTTTAAACAATATGTTATTTTGTCTCTTGAATAAATGTCTTTTATATTGATTAATAAGTATGTGACTTGTTTGTGGAACTCTTTATTCATGTTTTGATGTTATTCTAAACTATCTCTGATCTTATATTATTATGTGTGACAATTATGATTTACAGATCAACACATGTATTGTTTGATGATCATGTTTCATGGATATGGGATATCAAATCAATAATATGGACACATGTTAGAGAACATAATGTTGGATTGACCCACCATGAGATACTGCGAAAATTGTTATATTCTTAAATGTCATCAGTTGGTCTCATACATAGTGTATGTAGATTCTTAGATCTAAGATCATCATTGTTTCCACACATGCGTAATAGTTTACTTAGAGATTACTAAACATTGCTCCATGACTGGATGGTCGTAAAAGTAGTTTTTAGGTTTACTATGAAATATGCAGAGGAATATGAGCGATCAAGATAGAATTTGCCCATCCTATGTAATAGGAGAGATATCTCTGGGCCCCTCAATGTGCTTGGATTAAGGAAGTGCATGGCCAGGGTGAATGTGGTTGAGGAATCAATCACAACTAAGTAATTCACTACAATTTTCAATGAAGGATCGAGCTATCATAGGATGGCACGCTTCTCACCTTGAGTTCAATCTAATATCACGAGGCAAAGGGATTGTTACATAAACACTATATAGGTTCATTCAATATGATCGTTATGTATGTTTGGGAGTTGTTATATCCTACTAGAGACTGTTACCAACATATGGACTGGAAAGGAGTTCTTAGCATATGGCGAAATATACATGAACCTATAGGGTCACACAATGGGCTGGAATGATAAGGGTTTGGATAATAGTCGCCGAGTGGGATACAATCTCTACTCATATCAGATAAGGATCCGATTGGAGGCTATATAAAGAGAGGTGCGGGAGCTGAGGGTGGTATCCAAGAATACACCCATTAAAATTGTAGCCACCATCTCTCATAATTGTAGGGTCCCAGATATTACAATCCGGATTCCTCTGTGATTCCACCGCACTATTCCCTGGATCAGTAGATAGTGCTCACAGATTACAGTTCTGATTATCAAAGTACATATCATGCGGAAGCGTAAATATAATATTAAACTTACACATGGGCTGATTAGGCCGAAATCCATAAACTGCAGCAGCGGAAGAACGAAGCACACAGGTGGGACCTTCAGGACATGCCCACAGATAGCCAACTGGAGGTTCGCGACCTAACCCTTGACATCTTCTTCTCGGCCAACTAGTCCAATTTTGTTGCTGAGACGAGGTGATTTGATTCCTGATTCTAAATTTTATCGCAAAAGCGAGTGTGAGCACTCTAACCCCGTGCTCCGCGAGCCAATACACAGAATGCAAATAAATTGTATGCATGGCTTAACAAAGGAGAGGCTCGGGTTGTTTTATTTGCCATGAAACGCGTCTAGTAGCATTTTTATTATTGTATCACATTGTTGTTTTTGTGACCTAAAGACTCCTCACCGCAAATGACATCATTGGCTTAATCCACCAAAGACTCACGCTCTTTATTAACTACTGTCTAAGACTCCCAACAGCGATTGCCATAATTGACTTAATCCACCGAAATTACCCTTCCTTTATTGAGTGCTCTCTAAACTCCAAACAACATATGTCATCCTCTATTCAATCCACCGATCATATTCTTTCTGTATTGGTTGCTGTCTAAAACTCCAAACAGCGAATATCATCATTTATATAATCCACCAATCATGCACTCATTGCTGCCTAAGACTCCAAGCAGTGAGGGTCATCCTTTATTTAGATCCACCAATATCTTTTGTATTCTAGAATCCAATCTTGTGGTTGCTAATCATCAACTCTTCATTTCTAAATTCTAATGACTATCCAACATAATTGCCTTTAAATCCACCGAAATCCTTCGTATCGGGACTTCCTAATAATTCAATTTTTTTGTTATTGATCCAAAACCATAATTTGTTCTCTCAATAATTAATCTTACTTTCTACTATCTATTTCTAACTAATTCACTAGTATACATCCCCCAAGAATATTAATGATCAAGCCTACGACTCACTAGTATACATCCACCAAGAATATCACGACTCACTAGGATACATCCACCAAGAATAGTATTGATCAAGATTATAATCCAATAATCGTTATCATTCCTCCAATATTCCTAGAAATTCAATTCATCCATCTAGTATTTGATCCAATCCTGTTAATTCCATTACTGCCATCATCTTCCAAGAATTTTATATTAGTTATCAGTGTTGTAATCCCGCAAATACCTTTGCATCCCTAATACTCCAAAAATCATTTAAATCATCTATCTAACCTATATACTCATCTAGACTCCACCAGATTACTTCTCCCAGATCCCACACTATCATTTCCTTTTTATAATCGACCTGAGTCCACCAATATCTTTATGTTTTTACCACAAACTTCCATCTCCTTTACTCACGACCTTGTTTATTCCACCCATATTTCATTTTGTAAGAATAGAAATGCCACTATTTGAAATACAATACATAAAATTTCCTGAGACCTAGCAGCTTTGGAACAAAACATAATGTTCAAGGAATATTAACATGATTTTCCATACATATGGCATCACACCGTATAACATCTTTCAGCGTTATAGCCGCTTAACTTACCACTGGGACGACACCCAGGACAACTCAAATCAGGGCTTTCTGCTGCCCTCCACTTTTCCATTCCCATTCACAAAGTTTTTGAAATAGAACTATATCTGGTTCAGTTCCCACGTCCGCCCTTGACCGTGGGCACGACTATTCGAATAGTTTTGACTCTGCAGAGTTTGCACACTTTACCCACAAGAGACAGTTCCCTCGTTGCCCCACACGATTCCTTAGCCGTGCGGTTGAGCGAACCATCACAGTAACCGTTCAAAGTACCTCGCCCCTTCCATCATCTCACCCTATGGGTCGTTCCCACTTGCGGTGGGTCCCATACGTTGTGCGGGATGTTCTCCTTCTGAACGCCTAGCAGCTGGCTACCCACACTGCTAGCGCGCCACAGCAGAACCTCACCCTCCGCGGATGTCCCATTCAAGCCCGCCACACAGACTGCCGCTTGCACCACTTCACTCCTCCATTGATGATGATGACTTTCAGGGTCCGGTAAATTTACTAGGCCAAGTTGTACTTGACAGACTTGTGGTTGTACTTGTTTTACACAGGAGGTCATGACAAGATTCAGTCCTTAGGGTTATCTGGGGCGGTTCTACCACAAACCACACTCTCGTGCACAACTGCACTGTACCCCCGAACCATCCGCCCAGATAAATAAGCAATTCGAGGTTTTTGGGAATATAAAATAACCATATTCAACATACACCAGTCATTACCACCATGACTGCCCAACCAATTTTTCTCAGGACTAAAAGTGATGCTTGGGCGCTCTCGCATCCATGAGTATCTAAACAATACTAAGCATGGCATATATTTAGAGACTTATTTTCGAAAGGTTACTATTATAATTTTTGCTAGGGCGACAAGGCTCACAAATTTAAATATTCCAAAGGAGGTGTAATATTATTCAAGGTAAACAATAGGCATGTAACTAGAATCTTAAATTAACATGTATTTGCATATAACATAACAGCATGCAATTTGATAATTTAAACCGAAGTAATTTGCAGAAAATGTAGGTTCAACATGATCAAAGTATTGACTCGCCTGGCACGGTTTACCGTGGTCTTGAGCTCACTCAAAGCTATCTCATTTGATGGTCTTGGGCTTCTGGTCTTTATCTCCACCTTGATCTTGATCTCACTTGATCCATTGATTCTTCGGGACTCCATTTTCTAACTATGCGATAAGCGACTGAATCCAAATACAAACAAATAACTCAAGAGATCCAAATAAATCCAAATAAACCCAATTGAACTTGATTAATTTTTATTATGATTAAATAGGTGATTGGAGACGAGGTTAATTGGACGCAGAGTATTGTCGGAGCCGAACTAGCGATGATTGGTAGCAGGGCATTCAATGAAGGGGGGTTTATGACATAGACATATTAACGAGATTATCTTGCTTTAGATTTGGGGAGGACTAGGTTGAGCCGGCCATTGAATACTATGGCTTACTCTATTTTATTTAATAACTTCTTTTTATTATTTTTATATTTATCAAGGAAGTTCCATGAGCTAGCTTAGACCTATGATTCTGTGTACAAGTTTTTAGCTGAGCTTTGTTTTTGTCGAGCGTTAATCTTCAGGGCATACGTTACATATAGAGATGTATATAATTTTTAGTTTACCAAATAAATATTGGAGTCCGGTTTTATAGCATTTTATGGCTCAACATTTTATGTATCCTCAGTTATTTCTAGGCTTAATTTAATCTAAATTAGGATCTATCTATACGGGTCGTAGCTTGCTATACTCAATCATGCTTGACAATATTATTTACTAAATCTAACGTTGAGGTTTAATTGGTGGCACCATTATCATTTTCTCTATACATTTTTTATTATTATTAGACTTAGCTTTATTTATTTATCTAGCAAGGCTTGATTTATAAAGTTATATTTCGGGATTTGCTATTTAGCAAAATCTAACACTAAAATTTATTTGTTAATGGCTCGATAACTACTATTTACGTAACTACATTAGGTAGCTTACTTCTAATCACCCGATGACCTAGAGGTTACTTTATTACAATTGCAGCATATATATGTATATATATATATATATATATATATATATATATATATATATATATATATATATATATATATATATATATATATATATATATATATCTTTCTAATAAGACACTTCTTCTTGGAGACGTCCTATTAATTAAAGGTTGCTATCAATTGATATACCTGTTAAAGACATAGGAGCGACAACCATATTTTAGACGACTACATTTTATATCAATTAGAGGTACCCCTAAAAGTAAATCTAGATTTGACGTATAACAATCCCACTCTGCATCTTTATTTTGCATGAATCCTAATGCTAGGGTTTAACTTAATTTATCCCTACATCATATCTTATTTATGTTTTTAACTTGCACTTCAATTTATTTATTTAAACTCCACCTACTTTAACTTGGATATATTTTTAGTTAGGATCCTTACTTGGACATTAAACAAAACTATATTTTATTGATGCCTTTAATTGGTATTTATACCTCAATAAACATTCCAGCTATGGTAATTACTTATAAAATAAACAACTAGATACTAAATCTTAGTTGATCTTATTTTGTATCCTAATCAAGATTATTAACTTTCTTGGATTATTTCCAATTTTTCCCTGGATTTATTTTCTAATTAAAATGGGTTAACGAAAATGGCATGCAAATTGATCAAAGGTTAAAGCTAGGATATTCTCATCTTGCACAATTCTTCATTTCAATTTCATAGCTCAACCCTTTCCTTGTCTTCTTTAGTAACCTTATTTTGCATGGACAACCATTTTATATGTGTGTGCCATTACATTTTGATTTTTGGATTTTTCTTAACTAGCTAGCAAGAGCTGAGCCTAATTGCCCTGAGTGGCCTTGGGCCCACATGTCATGCACACCAGGAAAGACATTTGGGGGGGTGTTCTGTTCGGTCAGCACAAAGGAGAGGGGGAAGAAACAGGGGAGGCACAGGAGGAGCGGCGGCGCTGGCAGGTGGTGAGCGCACGGCGTGGAGAGGCGAGTGCCGACGGCATAAGAAAACGGAATGCTCAGGATATGGAGAGGCCGAGGGAGGCAGTAGCGTAGGCCGGGGTAGAGCAAGGCGGCTTGGGCGGCCACTTGAGCGGTCGGCGGCGAGGTGGCCATGGGGGCGACGGCGGTCGGAAGGGAGAGAGAAGGGGAAAAGGCACGCACGAGCATGGGGGAGGTGGGAGCATGCTTACCCAAAGCTTGGCCTGGCCGGAGAGGCCCCAGGGAAAGCCGGCGACGAGAGCCTAGGGGCGATGGCGGATGGCTTGCGCGGAGAGATCACACCAGCGGGGAGGAGCATCGACCAGCCATTGAAGAAGCTCCGAGGCACCGATGGGCTGCTTCCACCGCACGGAATCAGGCTGGGAACCACCGAGAAGAGCACGGCACCGCGGTGGTGGATTGGCGGTTCGGGAAGAAGAGCCATACGGCGAGCTCGTCGCGCATCTTCCAATTCAATTGAACGGGAGTAGCCGAGGGTGGAGGCTCGCCGTGACGCGGTCGGTGGGGATGGCATCGCCGGCGCGCCCGCGCGCGAGGCGGTGGCCGTGCTCGGGTTAAAGGCGCGAGGAGGTAGGGAAACGGGAGAGGCGCGGGAAGCAACCGGAGGGGGCAAGCTGCTTATAGGAGCGGAGGGGGTCGCTGCGCTGCCTTTGGCCGACGCACCGAGGGCGCGGGGGAGGCGGGCGGGGTGGCGGCAGGGTAGCGCTGCAGCAAGATCTCGGGAGGATTTGATGGTGACTTCACAGCGCATGCGCGCGGCGTGAGGTGACGGAGCGAGCGGTAGAGAAAAAGAGGTGGGCAGCGCAGAGTAGTGAGCAGACGAGAGAGAAGAAAGAAGGTGACGCGGCGCAAGCTCTACCATGAAACGGGGAAAAGAAAAGGGAGAGCTAGGCGCTGAGCAGGGGAGAAAAGAAAGAGGAGGCCAGGCAGGAACCGGTCCAGCGTCAAAGAGGGATGAGGGGGGGCCGTGTGGAAGAGAGAGGGGAAAAGTGAGGAAAGGGATGAAAGGGCTTGGCACATTTTTAAAATCTAGATTGTTAATTTGACTTTCAATTTTATATTAGGGTTTACTAAGTTTTGCATCATACTTAAAATGCGAATCCTAGTTCAATTACCTAAGTATGAGTTTCTGATATCCCTCGCTATACTTTTGGATATATGTATATATATATATGTGCATTTAAACATATATATATATATATTGTTTTCAAGCTGCATTTTTGTCCATTTAATAACTTAAATTTTGAATTACATTCTCAGAGTTTGAATTCACCAATTCTTTATTTAAATTCTTAAGTCATACTCTCCTTTTTGTATGATGGTTGAGCTAAACTTGAAGAAATGCTAGATTTTAATTATTTTCTTTTCTCTGATCTTTAAATGAAGCTTTGCTCTAATTAATTAAACTGAATTTAAGTTGTTTTAAAAAAAATTAAACTCACATTTAAATTATTTGGTATCCTTTATTGTCATGATTTCTTATTGTGTGCTCGAGAATTAACTCTAGTTATTATTTACTCAACACAGAACTTGGGAAAATACAAATAAAGTTTTGGCAAAATGTCAAATGCTAATAAGATGCAAATAGAATTTTAAATTCTTCACAATTTTTGAACATTCCAAAACTTGGGATGTTACAATAATCCGTGCCGTGCATGTTGGTGATAGTACACTGACGCCGGTGTTCCATCCCTGGACGTGTGATCCTCGTTAGAGGCACTGCTAGGACTACGGTGCTAATCGGGATGATCATGACAAGGAGACAGTTGGCTGGAGGATGATCAAACTACTTCCACTACACCGACATGCCCTTCGTTGAATCGGCTGCTTCAACTCTACTTCCGCTGCACTGTGTATCTAGTGGTAATGATCTATGATCTCTTACTTGCATGACTTCCTGGTTTACATGGTAGAAAAATTTTAATCTATGCTGGTGTAGCCTACCCATATCACAACAATGGTATTAGAGCTATCCTATGTAATATTTGGTTTAGATTGGTTGCATATAGTTGATAAGTGGTGGCAGTAGATTGGATCTATTATTGGTCTAATATGATAGCTTAGATTAGTTCATGTTATTGGATTTGTTTAGGCATTGGTTGATAAGAACAATCAGTTTTGGTGGTAGAATATGGATTTAGAGGATGTATGAATTGGTAGCACCGAGTTGTTGTTCTTTTTGAAAACTTCCCACACCGATCAATATGATTGATCAATGGAAAATCAGGCTGATCAAATTGGTTCAGAATTGGGTTAATGTAATTAATCCGATGAAATTTTCAAAGATGATTTTATGAATAGGATTCATGTCCCAAAGAAATTTCCAAGGGCACCGTGCCAAGTAATCATACCGTGTATTATAGGTGTTATGTGTTCATATCACACGATAGAATTAGATTCTGCACATAACTCGTTTTTGTAGGGTTATGTGAATAGTATGGCCCATTGTGTGTGTGATGCACGTATGAGTTTTTCATGGTTTACGTGTCATGTTGATTTATATCTATGGGCTACAAATTATTGTATAACAGCTTGCATGTCGACTTGTGATGCTTGATATTTTCATATGTAATTCATTTTTAGTTGTTAGGAGTAATATCTAAACAGATGAATATGGTGAACTCAAGCATTGATGGCTCGGTGGACAGGAAGCGCGATGATGGAGATTGCCTCGCTAAGGGGCATACTATATCACAGTTTAATGTGATTTAATTATAAATGCTTTTATGTTCTTGTTATACTATTATGCATGTTATTACTATCTTGGGTGTTTTTGACATGATAGAATAGTATCACTCTAGAAAAATTAAGTAAAACTTGATGCCTTTTCAATAGTTGCACCTATTAAAATTTTCATCATTAACTGGTAGGTCTACCAAGGTGCCATTAATTATCTTAATGAGATAGGGTAAAGTGATGGACACGTCATGCATAATATTAGTTTAACTTGACTAGGTTATCAAAATAGTTTTGGGTCTAGGGGTATAGCATTGAGGTTGGGACATATGGATGTCACAAAACAAACAAGAGTTACATGTGATATAATTAGCAAGGGATTGCTTACCAACGTCGCTAGGTTTTCTAGCAGTGATGCCAAAGCTCACTAGAACATAGTGAAATATGGATCTTGACTCACTATATGTTGTTAGAGAGCACATGAATTTTAAACATATAGTGAGAGTATCTTTTGTTAAATTGTTTAATGAAAAATTTCACATAAACATAGTATTGAATTTTTGCATATACTTTTTATGTTGTATACAATGCCACTATCTACTTCCTCGGCATCCACTGCAATCTATTCTTGAGAAAGAAAAACTCAATGGAACAAACTTCATTGACTAGTATTGCAACTTGAGAATTATTCTCAAGCAAGAAAAGAAGGAATATGTTCTAGAGGTTCCATATTCAAATGAACCAGCTGAAGATGCTACTCATACTCAAAATAATTAGTATGAGAAATATTGCAATCACTCACTTGATGTTAGCTGACTCATGCTTGCCACTATGAACTCTAAACTTCAGAAGCAATACGAGAACACAAATGTCTACAATATGATTGTGGATCCTAAAGGCATGTTTGAGAACCAGGCAAGGGTTGAAAGGTACAACACCTTTAAGGGCCTGTTTGGGAGAGCTCCACCACTGAAAACGTAGATCTGGAGCAGCAGCTCCACCATGGAGCAGCTCCACCGTGGATCTGGGATCCCACCATGAAGCTGGACAAACTGTTTGGCTTGTACAGCAGCTCCAGATCCGCAAAATTGAGGTTTTGGTGGAAATGGCCACTTTTGCCCTTGGGGTTGTATGATATATCTTTTTTCCATATAGCACACGTGTTTTGTTCATATTGATTTTAAAAAATGGTGTAATTTTTTGTGTGACAACACAAATGCAATATCTCGACACAAATATTCATGAGCATACAACATTGACGCACAAGATAGATAATTAAAACCCATGTCCATGACAACATCTCAACACTTGCAATTTTCCATACATAAAAAATAACTAAAGGTTAAATGTAGACAAGTCTTCCATTACATTCTAGTTCCAAGCAAGAGCAAGAGCGGTGGCCAAGTCATCACGAAATACATCCATAGTGGCGGCATTGGCTTCCGAAGTAGAACCATCCGATGTAACTGCATATCGGTTATACCTTTCCGGTATTGTTGGGACAAAATGAGGATCACGATCAAAACGAGAAAAGTCCGAATCTTCACTATTATGCTCACGAATGAAATTGTGAAGGACCATACAAGCAACAACAACCATTTTTTGCTTCCACATTGGGTAGTTGGGCATCTTGTATAGAATTTGCCACTTCATTTTCAAAACTCCAAAAGACCTCTCAATAACAAAACTATGAATGACTGCACAATTTAACGATCGACCGACCGCGGAAAGAAGAGAAGGGGGAGTTGAGAAGCACTAGGTGGGTCGAGACAGCAAGGGAAAATGAAACGGTCGACGGTTCACTAATCCGCGCAACTCAAACAACACTATGGCACAAAACAAATTACTTAACACGAACAACTGACAGAGGGATACTAACAGCTAACACAACTAACACAACCAAAATCACAGAAACTAGCCATACTCATTGAATAACACAGACCACACACCTCTACAGATCACAAATAAATTCTAGAAATTAAACTACTGACAATATGAACATTGAGCAAATCTGAACCAAATCTGACAGAGCTTAATCACAAATTCAATGAACTCGTGCATACATCATAGATAACATTTCACAGTGAGCACAAGCATCCATCACAGTGCATAATTCCCATCACACATATCACAGATCACAAATTAACATTGACAGTGCAAAATTAAGAGGAAGCAGAAGAAGAATAAACCTAGATGGAGAGGAAACTAAAGAGCAGAAGAGGAAGCAGAGCAGATGAGCGGCGCCGGCGTGGTCGATGAAGTGGTGCTGAGGAGGAAGGGAATGCGGGAGAAGAGACTGGGCGATGGCCTTGTAGAGGAAGATGACGGCCGTTGAGGTGAGATGGGGGTGCTGTAGGGCGGCTCGCCGACGAGATGGAGATCGGGGAAGGAGAAGCGGTGGCGCAGAAGTGGAAGGCGGCGGGGATGGAGAAGTGGCGGCGACGGTTGATGCGGCCGGTGGATGGTGGAGAGAGGCGGCGGAGAAGAGGATGGGGGAGGAGAGCAAGAAGGCGGCGGCCGAACTGAGGAGAGGAGGGGCGACGCTCGCCGGTGGTTCTGGGGAGAAGCAGTGGGGCTAGAGGTGGCGCGGTGGAGAAGGGAGAAGCGGAGGTGGAGCTGCGGTGGTGGAGAAGAAAGGGATGGTGCGGCTACCCGATCCGGCCATCACCGGCTCGCCGGAGTAGGCCGCCGGAGCTCCGGAGGTGGCCGACGCGAGGAGAGGAGCTGCAGGAGGCGCGAGCTGCAGAAAGCCAGCGTTTTTTAGAAACAAACCGGTACGGGATGGGGTGTGTAACCAATGGCATTGGCGGGTAATTACCACCCAACTCCACGAGGAGGTACGAAACCAGCGTTTTTAAAGCACCCCTTGAGGAGCTCCATGAAATCCATGGATTTGGCCCTCAGATCCAGGATTTTGGTGGATCCAGATTTCGCGGAGCTGGAGCGTTTGGGTAAAATTTCGTAGAGTGGAGCTGTTTTTCATGGATCTGGAGCTGGTGGAGCTCTCCCAAACAGGCCCTAAGTCGTTATTTGCGTGCAAGTTGGGTGAAGGAAGTCCGGTTAGCCCTCATGTGATCAAGGTAATTGGATACATTGAGAGTTTAAAAAAACTTGGTTTTCTCTTAGCCAAGAGTTAGCTACTGATGTGATTTTCCAGTCGCTCCCTCCGAGCTTTGAGCCAGTCATGTTGAACTTTCATATAAATGGTATACAGAAGTCAATGACTGAGTTGCATGGGACGCTCAAGTCAGCAGAGGAGAGCATTAAGAAAAGCTCTAATCATGTGATGATGGTTCGAAAGACTATAAACTTCAAAAAGAAGTATAAAGCTTTGAGCAAAAGAGATGGCATGGGAAAAACTCAAGATGAGATCTCGAGTATTAAATCTAAGCCTCAGAAGCTCAAGATTGATGCTGCATTTAATGCCATTTGCTACCAATGCCAAGGGTCTGGATATTGGAAGAGGAACTGCAGGAAGTACTTGGTAGAACAGGAAAAAAAGAAGGGAAGTAAGACTTCTACTTTAAGTATAAATGTTATAGAAGTAAATCTTGGTACTTCTCATATTAGTTGTTGGGTATTTGATACCAGATCGGTTGCTCATATTTGCAATTCGATGCAGGGGCTGATAAGGAGTAGGAGTTTAGTAAGACGCGAGATTGATCTTCGCATGGGCAATTAAGTAAGAGTTGCTACGTTGGCTATTAGTACTTTACCATTATCTTTACCCTTAGGATTAATTTTAGAATTGAATAATTGTTATTATGTTCCTGCCTTAAGCAAAAACATTATTTCTGCTTCATGTTTGAGAGCAAAAGGTTTTTAGAATAAAGAACAATTAGTGTTCAATTTATTTGAATAACATGCTTTATGGTCATGTTCCATTGATAAATGGATTATATGTTTCAAATCTTGAGGATGCGTCTATCTATAACATTAATGCTAAGAGGCTTCGCCCTAGTGATTTAAATCTAACTTATATTTAACATTGTCATTTGGGTCACATAAATGAGAAGCGCATGATGAACCTCTATAAAGATGATCTTCTAAACTCATTTGATTTTGAATCATTTCAAATATGTGAGTCTTATTTACTTGGCAAAATAACTAAGGCATCTTTCATTGGTCTAGGTGAGAGGGTAAATAACTTGTTGGCCCTAGTATATTTAGATATATGTGGACCAATGAGCTCAACAGTTAGAGGTGGTTTTCAGTACTCCATAACTTTTACCGATGACTTGAGTAGATATGGATACATCTATCCAATGAGACATAAGTCTGGATCATTTGAAAAGTTCAAAGAATTTCAAAATGAGGTACAAAATCAACTTGGCAAGACAATTAAATCTCTAAGTTTATTACTGTATTAACTACGTTTCCGCATGATATGATTTTGATATACAGTAATGTATATGTGAGTATTATCTACTGATTCAAAAAATAGTGTGATGGAATCACAGAGGATTCTGGATTGATAAAAGCTGAGTCCGACAAGATGAACAATAATTTCTAAAAGAATCAAGTTGGAGATTGTTAAGTGCATCACCACGCATATGAGCCAATCGGGCTATGTCAAATTAGGCTGTGGTGTAACACATTTTCCCCTCTAATTAATTAAGTGTGGTCTGGAATGTTTCATATACTAATTGAGGCCCTCTTTCACACACCCAATATGTCCGTCGTACAGTGTACGTCATATCATGCATAACTCATGCCCAATGCACAAAACAACCCAAAACACTAAAACATTGAATGCAACCTTCATTTATTCATGTGAAAGAGAACCAACTGGTACGCATGCATACACTGAAAATATTGACGCAAAAAATTACATACCTCCCGACGCATGGCGAAATCCCCTTTAGAAGACCAACAAATTAAGATGAAGACCAGCAAATTAAGACAGGCGCCACAAATCTAACCCATCATCACCTCTTCCTACAAGGACATGTCAAACATGTTGGTCTCAGAAGTGTCATAACCAAGCGCAATAGAAAGAATATTCTTTTTGTTAAACATAAAAATATTAGTTATGGAGCGAAGCCCATTGAGGTGAATAGTATATATAAATCCTTCTTGACACATTCACTTGTGTGCTTGAGGTTTATTTTGCCTATCAATACATGTGGTGACCATGATGAAAATGAATATCGAATCAAGTAATAGATGATTCTTTCTTTTAACTTGGACATGGTTTACCAAAAGTTAGAAAGTGCATATGATCTTGACAAACTCGTTAAAATTCGTGGAAACCTCTCCGAATTCTTGCTAGCAGAGGTCATAAATAAGGCTGGAGAGTTCCACCGATAATGGTGATAATTAGATGTTGAAGCATTGGATTCAATTGTACAAATCACTCAATTGTGCTTAATCAAACAATTCATTCAATTTAATTCATTTGTGAGATCTGTGTAACGATTGTCATGCTATATATATGTGATTTGCTGGTGTTGTTTCATTCATCTGTGTGATTTATGTAATGATTGTCCTGTGCTATATACGTGATCTTGCTTGTTTCAGAGGGCATAGCTAGCATATCCTGAGGCTAGCCAAAAAAGGGCAAATAAAATCGCTACCGAAAAAACTATCACAAACAGTTTGGTGTTCCAACCCGTCTGTGATATATATCGCAGATGGTTTAAACAATGAACCATCTATAATATGAACTATATCACAGACGGTTTTTATAAAAAACCATCTGTGATAGTCGCATATCACATACGATTTTTCATAAAAACCATCTGTATTGTAAGTTATCACAGACAGCATGGGAGCCGTTTGTGATAACCACATATTATCACTGACACATAAACTCAGACGGTTCAGGAACCATCTGTGATAACGATTCTGAATCGTCTGTGATAACACTATCTATAGCAGTGTGGGATCCATGCATGGTAGTTATCATGCATATAACTGACAACCAATGCACAAAATAGAAAATTCTAATAAACATTGCATTCGATCCAGAGCTATATAATTGAAAGAGAAAACAATGACGCAAAAAATTACCTCCCGACACGTGCTGAATTACCCAGTGGAAGGCCAGCAAATTAACAGACACCACAAATCTAACCCATCAGAACCGCTTCCTACAAAGAAATGCCATGTTGGTGCTTCAAAATTGGAGGTCACTATTGAAACAAAACCGAAAAATTGAAAAAGTTCAAAAATCTGCTTTTGAGCTCAATTTTCATTTTTGATTTATTCTCCCAAATCCTCACCCTATTCTCCACCAATCTCAACATCCACCTATCTTTAATCCCTGCTGTTGCCATTGGATTGGGGGAGAGCAAATGCTGCACTGTTCCCGTCCATAAAAAAGTTCACCGCCTCCCCAAAATCCCGCCGCCACTCACACCTTCTGCGTGACCGACTGCTCCTGCGTCCTCCCCGCCAGCTCCGCCCGTTGGTCGGCCACCCCAGGGCCGTGGCATGCCATGCCAACCCGCCGCCGCTGCCACCGTGTCCCGCTTTTGCCACCGCCCATCTCCTCTGCGCGCGCCACCGCCACCCCGCGCCTACGGACTCCGCCACCTCCACCGCGCGGACAAGCTCCCTTTACACCTCCCCTCTGCCGCCCTAACGCCCTGCGCCGACCAGAGGGTGTGGCAACGCCGCCGGCCGCCACGCACATTCGCCGCCAGGGATAAGCTCCGGGCCGAACCGCCTTAACCATGCTATATATGCGGCCGAGCTCTCCCTACCCTAAGCCATCTACCCCGCCACCCACCCGACGCCCCAACACCTCCATTGTCGCCCCCATTGCCGGTAAATGCAAGAAATCCCCGATTCGGAGCCCTAACCCAATGTCATATCTCTGATCAACCATTCTTCGATTGATTTCATTTATAGCATCACCGATACCTCATAAGCATGCCCCAATCACCACCTTAGCCTCCCAACCTCCTTTCTTCTCCGGCGCAGAACGCCCCCACCGCCGCTAACCACCGCACCGTGGCCAGCCTATCACCGTCTTCCCTAGCCCAAACTGCCGCCTCCATCAACCTCCCCTACTTCCACAGATGCTCCAGCAACACCGAAATGGCCGAAAAGAGGAGGACTCGCCGCCGCAACGCCACTCGCCGGCCCGGCCACCGCCAAAAATGGAATCCTCACCTCACCCCGCACCCGCTTATACCCTCCCCCGCCGTCGCACTTCACTCCCCCACCGCCGGCAGCCGCTGCCATCTTCCTCTGCTTCTCTGCGTACGCACGGGCTGGAGGTTGAAGAAGGCACGGAGCACCCGACCGAGCCAGCCGCCCGCACCCCCGTCCGACCGAGCCAGCCGCTCGCCCGCCCGCGCCCGACCGCACCACCCTGGGCCGACTTGGTTGAGCCAGACCCGTCCGCCCACATCCGTTCCAACCCACTGAGCCACGCCAACAGTAGCCGACCGGATCCATTCGACTCGATTGAGTCAGATCCATTCGGCTGAGTCCGTTCCGCCCGACCGCACGCGATGAACAGTAACTGACCGAGCCCGATGAACAGTAACCCGACCCAAAGCCCAAAATACATATTTATACTCCCCAGATTCGTCTCGAGCCCGCCAACCCAAATCCTAGACCCATTTCCCCATATGACCCTCCTATAAGCCCAAATCTCAATTTTATTTGAATTTTATCTGATTTTCTTTCCTTGTTTTATTTCTTTATTCC
The DNA here is from genome assembly GCA_036346575.1 of Dendrocalamus sinicus. NCBI lineage: Eukaryota > Viridiplantae > Streptophyta > Magnoliopsida > Poales > Poaceae > Dendrocalamus > Dendrocalamus sinicus. Next base: position 668,300 of record JAYEVI010000509.1, read on the forward strand.
TAGCTCATTCCTTCGAGCATGGAATTGATTGATTTTAATTGTTTTGCGCTAGTTTCCGGAGTCGAGGATTCGCAGGACCAGGAGGGAGAAGCTCAAGCTCAGATCCAGCCCGCTGAAGAGTTTGAACTTGTCGAAATCATAGATTCGCAAGGCAAGTCGCACATACCTCGATCATACTGAACCTATCATGTCTCTATTTAATTATTTAGCAGTATTTTCATTATGTTGTTTTTAAGTCATTATTTTGTGTATAATTACTGTTTAGAATGACATGACTTATTAGTTATGACCTACCACCCGAAAAAGCCCCATTTAACTTGATGACCATATTCATGGTGACAAACATAGCAGTATTAAATATACTAGTGATACAAACATGGTAGTTTAGGAATTCATTGAAATCTTTTCACTGTTAAGGCTCTTCAGTATTTGTTTAGAGCTTTGAAAATATGGATCTAGGGCAAGCGAGGATCACAGAGGTGGATCCGAAGACCTTATCCTAGGGTGCAGGCTTGGGTGAGGAATGGTGGCAGTACAGGAAGGTACTGAATATGGGTTTGTGCATGGATAATGCCTCAGAGAAAAATGTAAGGACTAGACCCTTATGCTGAGTAAAGAACATAGAATCCGCCCAACCACAAGCGTTGACTTTGTCAAACCTGGTTTAATAACTGCTCAAGTTCAATTGAACCTCTGCAACTGGCGGGGGGAGTCCAAGGGTGAGTTTGTATGAGAGGGGGTTAACCATACAACAGTAGGACTACCATAAGTCGGAGGAGATCCGTGGGGTCATCCGAGCTTATGGGGATCTAGGACCTACTGGGGCTATATAAGGAATTCAGCAGTGAACAACCTTGTTTTCTTAACTCTTTGGCCGGAGTTAAGGGATCTTGTGGGTAAAGCAGGGCAACTCTGCAGAATCATAAAATAATTGTATTCGAATACGCCGTGCTTCCGGTTAATGAAGCTGTGTTTAATGGGTGAATCCATCAGCAAGGCATAAGTAGAGTTGAGAATGGTTTGGTAATATTGAATATTAATCACGCTTGAAAACCCCTTTACTTAATGGAGTTACTTTTCAAGTTTTCAATTGATTCTTAAATAAAACTGCATTTACACAAATAATGAACCTCTTATCCCTTCACTTGTTATACCATGCATGTAGTTAATGTTAAGCTCCGTGTGACTTGCTGAGTACGTTAGTTGTACTCATACTTGCTTAAAAATATAAACAGAAACTGCTAACTTTGAGGAACCAAGCGAAGATGAAGAGGTGGTGTACTATGAAATGGAAGAAGCTTGGGATTAGGGTCGTTCTCCGCTCAAGTATGCCTGTGGTGTCTCTTTTTGTGTATTGTATCTGAAGGCCGTTGGCCCTACTGTGAAACTTGGCTTTAAGCCTTTTATTGTAATAAAGTCGAGTTTTGTATTTGAGCTTGCGTTGGCAATGTTATTCACTCGAATGATGTAACTCGCAACTGAACAATCCTGGGCAGTTGCGAGGAATTCATAACGCTCCCAGAAATGAGGGTGTTACAACTATTTTCTTTAAACGAAAAAACATTGGTAATGTGTTAGCTAGAGAGAAAGAGAGGGTACCTCTGGGGTAATGGCTTAGTTTGAGAAGAAGACTGGAAGAAAGCGAGACCAATATGGATGAGAAGCAAGGATGAAATGGGAGGCAACCAGCAAAGTGCCAAAGAGGTGATGAGGAGAAGATAGCTGGAGTAGTGACATAGACGAGCATGGATGCTTTATTCTTTTTTTCCTTTTAACAGAGCCGTTCTTTGTTTCTTTTGAACAAAGCAAAGTAATCCAATTAAAGCAAAGCATGATATGTATACCTTACTTGCAGTTGGAGTTGAAGATATGGAGGGCAGATTTTACGATGCATCTGAAGAATCTGAACGGTTCGTCCGACTCCAATCTAACAAATCTGCGTGACCGACATGATTTTGAGATACTATTCTACTTAATTTGGTGCATGCTGTGCTGTTGAAGAAAGACAAAGCTAGCTGTAAATATGCACGAATTGTCCTTTTCTATCTCCCTTTTATCTTTATTTGTCACTTTGGACGAGCAATGATCCAGTGGATTGAACCGAGAGGATAGGATCTGGTTGTGTATGTTGCATGATGCGTGGTTTGACTAACATGAGTCAAGTGCATGAAACTTAATTATGTTCAAAGATGATTGCTTGATCTTTGGATGTGCAGATTACTTGAAGAGCAGAGTAGTCAATGGCAAGACCGGGTTTAGATGCGAGAGCTGAGATTAAATGCTGATCGTGTAAGCATAGGTGATATACATGTCTCAAGCGAGAAGCATAGGTGATATATGAGTTGGTATATATATATATATATATATATATATATATATATATATATATATATATATATATATATATATATATATATATATATATATATTGTGCCAAGTGACACAGGATCGATGCAAGTAGAGACGGTCTGGTGAGATCCAGATGCATGAAGACTTAGCAGCAGGTCATTGAGCCCCACTGGCTACGTGTCGAAGAATACGAAGATGCTTTGGAGTGAAAGAATGGGAAAAGACTGATAAAGAGGTATTTTGGTAAATTGCCCAATACCGAAAAAAGTGACGGTTTGCAAAAGTGTGGCGGAGGCTTGAGCAGATTAGGTCAAACATGGAGAACAAGTGAAGTAGATTCAGGCTAATGGAGTGTGAAGGTGAAGATCGCTTTGAAAATCATGCCCAAGTGTTTAAGTAAAAAACTCATTAAGTTGTTGGGATATCGAGTTTATTCATGTGTAAGTAGATAATATCAAATAGGTGGTTCAAATCTAGGATTGAAAGGAATTGAGAGAGAGGTGGTTGATTGAGCCACCACTATAAAAGAGAAGAGATAGAAAAGGTATGCCTTGCAACCTCATCCTTGGGAGTTTAGAGAGAGAACCTTAGGTTGAGAGGATGTGAGCACTTGTGTATGTGTTCTCGTGGGGATTTCCTCGTGATGAATTGGCTGTAAATATTCCTCTTCAAATATTAATAGAGATCCTAAATTGCAAGTGCTTGTTCTTGTTTTGTTTGAATTTTTCTTTTTATATTTTATTTTGTATCAAGGATGTGTAAGTAATGGAGAAACCTTATGAAGGTCAGACCCCATCCACCTAAGCACTATCCACAGCAAGTTCTTGAAGTTGCTCAGGTTTTTGTTTGGAGAGAGGGTGCAATCTCAGTTCTTGTGGTTCAAAGGCTTTTCGATTGGGTCTTGCTATTATTTAGAGTGCTAGAACATGTGAAAGATCATCCTTAGTCATGTTGACTTGAATCAACCCACGAGCTACTTGAAATAATATTTTTTTGTTTTGACCCTGTTTTGATGCAACTTGAGTTTAAGAGCAAAAAAATCTTAGCTTTCGAATGACCTCGCTAGATCTCCTATTGATTTATGTTCCTTAGGTGATGATCTTAATATTGATAAATGTTCATATGATTGGAGCTCGGTTCGAAAGTTGTACAAGTTTTAAGTCAATTCGAATAATCCGTCTCAAGTGTTTCAGCAGTCCAAGCTTGCTTTTAGTTAGTGTTTTGTGTTGGTTTTCACTGTACGTCTTGATCTAACCTTTCTAGTTTCTCGCAGCTATTAGAATAAAAATCTTTTGAGTTTCTTTGGAAGAAAAATTTAGAGACCCCTACTCATCTGTCTCTAGTCGTCTCGACGGTCCTACAGTTTTAATCATTGACAAAATTTTTGAAATCATCACTGTCAACATATACTAGTCTGGGTGGCCTAAGAAGCTGTTTTTCTATGCTGCGGTGTACCATCTTCTGCTCGATGTCCGGACAGTTTCAAATGCCGAGCCGCTCGACGATTACAGAGGGGGAACAAACGTCTAGCGGGCGCGTGGTGCACGACGATTTCTGGCAATGCCGCTCGCGCTGCCGAAGGTGGTGAGAGGAGAAAAATGGATTGGGTTGGACAAATGGCATATTATTATAGGACAATGGGCTAGTTATTGAGAACCGAGCATTGGCTAGTGACTGATGTTACCATTGAGCAACTCGTCCGTCTAGATACATCCTCCGGATCGGCTCGATGCGTGTCACCTCATATGTATATATGTGTTCGGTAGAAAAGTATACGCTTATATTTTATAGGATACTAGATAAATCTAGAATTTATCTATTAACCTTTGCTCTAGACCAATGTATATTTCAGTAGGACACAAATGTATGTATATATGGTGCATAATATAAGTGTGGTGTATATTAGTGTACGTCCTCATTGTAATCTAAAAACAGGTCATTTCCCTTAAAGTAAAAAAAGTTCAACAGACCATACAGCATGATGCACGTATTGTACCACAGTCCCAATGAGTAGCTTTCCTTTTTGCAAAAAAATCTTCATGCCCAATTTGATCCTAGAATTTTTTTAGGAATTTCACCTAAAACAGTTTAATTCTGACATAAATCATGAAAAAGGTGATCACTAGCACCCGGACATTTGATTCGAACGCTAGCCCCAGACGCTTGATCACTATTTGATCCTTATAATGCTGCATCCCCTCGACCGCCATATTTCGATCAACAACCAGCGCGTAGCCCCGCCTACGCTATCGTCATACTGCTACCCAGTCGAGCAGCAGCAACACACGTCCGCCGCATGGGCTGTCTGCGCATCACTATCGAGCACTACACTGTTGCACACTGCACTGCCTCACACCCACCGACGCACGTCGCACCGCCACGCACGCGATGCCACGCTGCTCTCGACACGCCATTGCCGAGCCGCGCTACCCTCCGACATCAATCGCCGAAGATCAACAAATATGGTTTGGGTAGTGCAACAAAAAACAAGAAAGTGCAACAAATTTTATCAGTCGGCGCAACAAAAAAAAGGCCGCAACACCCTTGTTCTTTCTCATGCACTTCGGTTGCAATAAATTTAACAGAAGAAGGTAAAAACAGATTGCTACCCATGCAACAAATCAACAACCCACTGCATCAAAAATATCTCTTGCTAGAAGATTCGAAGAAGACATTGCAGTAATCAAAAACAATGTTTGCAATAATTCGAGCAAACGCCTGCAACAACATACTCGTAGGAGGAGCGCGTGGGCGGTGGTGAGTAGTAGAGCTCGTCGACGGAGGAAGAGACCAGAGCGACACATCTTCACCATCGCTTGGAAGAGGAGTGAGATGGCCTCGCCACCAGCCAACATCGCTGCCCTCATCGTTGGGACGAGCTGTCGGCCTCACCCCTCCCCCCTACCCATTCTTTTGCTCATTGTTCGGCGGATGGCCTCACTCGAGCTAGAAGGGCAACGATCGCTGGTGAGGAGACCTCCACTCATGTAACTCTAGTTGCGAAAGTGCACAGGGAAAGAGATGAAAGGGGTCAATAGGATAAGGCTCAAGAAACTGCCAAACGAGTGGTGAAGAAGGCGTATTAGTAGGAGAGTGTGGGACAGGGGACTGACTAATAAGCATGTGGAAACGCCGCAGCACCACATAGTGTGGATGGGAGAGAGATCATGGAATGCCATTCAATGCAATTTTTTCGTTTTAAAATTTTCAAATGGGCATATCTTTTAAATGGAACCTCCAATTGGTGATCTGTTTGAATCATCGTGTTCCTTAAAATAAGATTAAGAAAACAACACTGAGAGACCATATGGAGGTCATCCCGTGTGTATGATGAGTAATTGACATCGGTTTAGGAAAGTCGAGTTTGGTTTGTATGGCTCGGAACACGTCATTGCGTGGTGCAATCGTTTTGGTCGGACTTGGTCAAAAGCGGTCGGACATGATTAGGACGTTTATTTTTCATTTCGATCGGTTTGGGCTTTATCATGTTATTGTATTGTTACAATATTTCGAGCGGTGCTATGTGATTTGTTTCTTGTCTGTGTTGGCTGCAGGACATCGAGGCGGAGTCGTGGCGAGACACGGTGGACCGGACTAGGCGCAGGTGTCGCTGAGGTCAGAATGGTCGGGAGGTGTCGAAGACGGCGAGGGTTTGAGGTGGCTGCGAGGCTTGCAAGGCAAGAAAGGAGGAAGCTTCCTGGAAGGTGCGCGAGGGGCGTTTTGGTGAATACGCAAAGCTGCACTAAAGGAAGTGGATTGTGGGTAAAGCGCAAAAGGTTATAAATAGAGAGGGTGTTCTCTAGTAGTCCTCATGGATTTTAAGGAGAAATAGTATGCTGAAATTGAGAGATAGTGGGTGTAAGAGTTAGGGTTTTATTTGGTTCTCTCCATGTATGAAATTTGAGAAAGAGAGAAAGAGAGGAAGAGAGAAGGTGAGAGTTTCTCTCTAAGCTCTCCAGGCGTATGGGGACTTAGTGAGATTTAGAGAGAAATCGAGATGTAAACTCCATATTAATCTTTCATGTCTCTTGTCTCTTGTTGAAGTTTGTGTCCCCAGTAGTCCCCTTTTGTTCTTGGTTCTTATCTCTGTTTCTAGTCTGTTTTACTTGCTCCTATTTTTGCTTCTGTGTTTGGTGGTCGTAGTAGACAGCAAGTCCTTTTTGTGTTTATGCCTTCGGCTGAACAGTTTTTGGGCAGCAAAACCCCTGTTCGATTTGATTCTTGGCAGCAAGAGGGTATACAATTAAGCTCTCTGCCGAATACTTGAACAGCATGCAGTCCACTGCAGTCCTTGGTTACTTCTTTTTCTCGTGAGAAGTACATGTTCTTAGCCTATAAAAAAGTCTGCATGTCAATCGTTAATGCTGCATGTTATTTGACTATGAGGATTCTTGATCTTTCCTTGGTTCGGCAAGCAAAAAAAATCTGCTCAAGTTAATTTCGGCCAGGAAGAATCCGAATGACAGCAGACTTCCTAGTACATTTTTTTGTTGTCCCTCTCTCTCGGCAAGAATTAATGCTTAGCTGCCAGCAGCTTGTTGATCATTCGGCCAAGAGTGGTATTTCTTTATGTTTTCTTGCTTATAGCTACTGCTATCGAAGTACTACTCTTCATTAAAGCATTCGGCCAGCTGTTTTAATTGTCAGTGTTTGTTTCTTGGAAGTTGCAGTACTTCCTTCTTTTGATTTCGGCCAGCTTTCTTTTGTGTTCTCTGTAGACTGGTGTCTTTGAGTATTTTGGCAGTAGTTGTTCACTGTTTTGGTCAGTCCTTTCTCCTGTTTTGTCTCTCCGGGTCATCAAATTAATTGTCAGTTTTGATGCCCTTCTCTCTGCAGTCAATCTCACTCCGCTTTGTGTTGTTATTCTGTATTTCTAGTGAGCACTCGTTTCCTCTTCATAGCTTACTGCAGTTATTGGAGAGAAGACTCCAGTAGATACTTGTGGAGAGAAAATTTTTGTGATCGACATTCACCCCCCTCTGTCGCCGTTTCCGGCCCAACAAACACTCATATTGCATATATGTTAGCTTCGTTCGACAATAGATTTTTGAAACAAATGCAACATGCTATGAGAACAAAATCAAAGATATTAGGAACAAATAATACGTACTACCGGAACAAAATTAATCATAGCACTGAAATAAAATTAAGCATAATATTAAAACAAATCAAATTGTTTTGACCATGGAATTAAGTTGTTCTAAAAATGAATTGTTTTGAGTGTGGAAATGAGTTGTTCAAGGATTACATTGAATTGTTCCGAGTGTGGGATCGAATTATTCCGATGGTGAAATCGAATTGTTCTAATTGTAAAAATGAATAGTTCTAAGTGTGGAATCAAACTATTTCAAGGGTTAAATTGAATTGTTCCACATGAAGAACCAAACTGTCACTACTACAAAAGAGGCTATACTGGACGGCTACATTACAGACGGTTTATACGGAACCGTCTGTGATTAAACTTTCACAGACGGTTTATACTGCAAATGCTCGTGATATTTTCCTGACGGTTATTAACACGAACCGCTGCGTGATAATTGAAACATCACAGACGGTTCGTATTAAGAACCGTCTGTGAACTTTCACAGACGGTTCTTAATACAAACCATCTGTGATAATCTGGACAACACAGACGGTTCATGTTAATAACCGTCTCTAAAAATCACATGTCACCAATAATTGGTGAATACCCAGGATTTCTATCTCGACCGTCCATTCTCTCCACATCGAATGGCAGACAGCAGTTCCTCCCACTACTCAGCCCTTATTAATAACCCCATCGACCTTTCCAATGGTACTAGTCACGTGTGAGTTCATCCACTAGCTAGGTTCCCCTCCGCTGTTAGCTAGCGCCTCCGTCACGGCACGGCGGGCGGTTGGACAACACACTCTTGCCGTAAATGTCATAAGTGTGTCTTGTTCAGTCACACCGTTGTGCCATGAAGGGTTCGTTAGCTTGTTATCCTATAATAAATCAATCTGAATGTGTTGTGCTTCCTTCATGCATCTCTCCCCTCCGCTGTGAGCTAGCGCCTCCGTCGCGGTACGGCGGGACGCTAGACAAGACACTTTTGCCGTAAGTGTCGTAAGGGTGTCTTGTCTAACGTCACCGTCATGCCATGAAGGGTTCGTTAGCTTGTTATCCTGTAATAGATCTGAATGTGTTGTTGTGCTTGCCTCTGTATTTGCTTGTTCCTCCACAACGCCGACTAATGTCGTGAGCTAGCGCTCCGCTGTGGCACGGCGGCATACGGTGCCACGAAGGGTTCGTTAGCTATAATAGATCTGAATGTGTTGTTGTGCTTGCGTCTCTATTTGCTTGTTTTCGAAGGCTATGGGTACATTATTTAATTTCTTGAGGCTAGACAAAAAAAATAAAAATATTTAAGTTATCGAGTGAACTATCATAGACGGTTGTATATACGAACCATCTGTGATACTCAAGAATCACAGACGGTTCTTTTTTCAAACCGTCTATGATATTATGAACATCACAGATGGTTCATTTTAATAACCGTCTGTGATAATGTAGACTATCACAGACGGTTATTTATACTAACCGCTCGTGATAATAACCAATCGCTGACGGTTATTAATATGAACCGTCGTGATATTGTTGGTATCGCGATGGTGCATATATAGAACCATCTGTGAATTATCATAGACGGTTATTAACACAAACCGCTCGTGATATATTGTTTTCACTGCATCGCTTGTGGTTGGAACCGTCTCGTGATATTCTGCACACTATTAATTACTTGCGTACTTTCTCGATGTCGACACTACAGATCTGTCTTCATTGCGCTGCATTGGTGGAGCAAGGCGGCCGGCTTTAGGGAGTTAGGGGTGAAAACATATCACTGTCTTCTTAGTGTCTGATCAGAGGTTAGTACTCAATTACTTTGTTGCATGTGTTTGTAATTGAAGGCTGGAGATGATAGCTAGGTTTTTGTTTAATTTAAATGTAGATAGCTAGCTAGGTTTAGAAAGATAATGTTAGTTTGTTGGATTTCAGAATGGGTAAGTAGTAGCTAACATTCTTGCTTAAATATATGTTACTTGTGTAGCGTAGATGGACCGAAGCTGGATGTATATTGAGAACCGTGTGAGTGAAGAGTATATTAATGGCGTGTCTGCTTTTAGAAGGGCGACCGAGCTGGATATGTTGAAGAAGGGGATGAAATATATGTATTGTCCATGTATTGATTGTGATAATCTCAACATGTTTAGCAACTCAGCGCAGATCGAAGCTCACTTGATTCGAATGAGTTTTAAAAAAGGGTACAAATGTTGCACCAGTCATGGTGAAGAGAAGAGTACACAAGAAGGTAGTTATGACATAGTCGAGAGAGACAACGATATGCCAGTTGTGGATTGTTCTTTCGATCATGAGGATAGGTCGCAGGATGACAATCTGGATCATGAGGATAGGTCGCAGGATGATCATCTGGATCAGATGTTACGTGATGCAGAAGGAAACTATAGTGAGAGAGAGAGAGTATGGTAAATTCGAGGGCTTGATGGAGGACTCGGAGAAACCTTTGTTCCCGAGCTGCAAGCCGCAATACACGAGGTTGTCATCAGTTCTAGAACTGCTAAACACATGCAGCACATGCTAATTAATGACTTAACATTGCTCCTAGCGACAGCGGGTGGACTTCAACGAAAGTGCATATGATCTTGACAATCTCATCGACATTCGTGCAATCATCTCCCAATTCTTGCTAGCAGAGGTCATAAATAAGAGGAGAGAGTTCCACGCCGGCAATGGTGATAATTAGATGTTGAAACATTGGATTCAATTGTACAAATCAAACAATTCCTTCAATTTAATTCATTTGTCAGATTTTGTGTAACGATTTTCATTCTATATATGTATGTGATCAGCTGGCAGTTTGTTACATTCATCTGTGTATCGAATTTTGTTGTAATTTACCTTGAGTTGCAATTAACTTATATCTGTCATTTATCTGAAATCTGCTTGCTTGCTTGCTTTCAGAGGGTATGGCTAGCATATCCTGAGGCTAGCCAAAAAACAGCAAATAAAATGGTTGATGCACTTGCTATCACAGACGGTTCGTTGTTAAAAACCGTCTGTGATACAATATCACAGACAGTTTCAAAGAGTGCCATCTGTGGTATGAATGATATCACAAACAGCCTTTATTACTAACCGTCTGTGATATGTACAATATCATAGACGGTTTTTATTACTAACCATCTGTGATATTGTGTATATCACAGACGGTGTTTATAAAAAATCGTCTATGATAGTCGAGTATCACAGACGGTGTGTATAAAAAAACCGTCTGTGATAGTCGAGTATCACAGACGGTGTTTTATAAAAACCATCTGTGATAGTCAACTATCACAGACGGTTTTTTATAAAAAAAACCATATGTGATACTCGAATATCACAAACGGTTTGTATAAAACACCGTCTGTGATACTCGACTATCACAGACGGTTTTTGTATAAAAAACCGTCTGTAATGTGAGTTATCACAGACGGCTTGGACGCCGTCTGTGATAACCACCTACTATCACTGACACCTAAACACCGACGGTTCAGGAACCGTCTGTGATGACGGTTCCGAACCGTCTGTGATAGGGTTGTCTGTAGCAGTGTGTTATGAGGCTTAAATCGAATTGTTCCGAGTGTGGAATCAAATTGTTCTGGGTGTGGAATCAAATCGTTTAGAGCGTTAAATCGAAATGTTCCGAGCGTAGAATCGAATTATTCCAAGGATTAAATTGAATTGATTCTAGCATAAAAATAATTTGTTATGAATGTTAAATTAATTTGTTTTGCATGCCAGATTGAAATATTCTAAGAGTTACATTTACTTGTTCCCACCCTTAAATTGAACATGCTGCCCAAAAAAGAAAATATTAATGAAACAAATCAAAAATATTACCAGAACAAAATCAACATACTATCATAACACATCAAACATGCTGGTGGAACAAAAAAATGTACTACCAAAACAAAATGAACCTAGTACCAAAACACGAAATAAGTTGAACATGCTATTGGAACAAAATCAAAATAAACTATCCAATTGGAAGTAAAAATATATGCAATATTGGTCTTGTTTCGTTTATCTCTACATAAAGAACGCAATGGTTCAAACGGATTTTAAAACAAGCATTCAGTTTGAAAGATATAGACTTTTGAATCCTAGAAACAAAAAGGAATTACTTTTTTGGCTGATAATGTCACCATTCGATTGCCCTTTTGCTAATTTCATCAACTGCGCACTCTCTAGCACCATGGTCAAGGCACACACTACTGGACATTTATGTGGGGCAGTTGTATTAGATTTCAGTATTCGTCATGTTGTCGGCATAGATCAATCACACAAGAATTGCACAATCATATCGATACATTGGAACACATGTGAGAGAGAGGGTGTGCGACTCATTATTAATGCCATCATCAATCTTTTTCAATATACAATTGACATCCATTTATAAGCTTAAAGAGTAGAACCTTCCAAAGGGTAGTTTGGTAATTTCCTACAAACCTTAGGTTTGTTACCACTCCCCCTTGACAAATACCACGTTGTGCATATGCCTCAAAACCCCTTCCAAAAACCCAATGTGAAAAAGGAATAAGGAAAAGAATACATAGCACATGTTAGTTGTATTGCACTTGTTGCCTTATCAAAAACCTTCATTTGAGGAAACCCAATGAACAAACTCACCATGGGAAAAAAGAGTATAACAGTTATCTTCAGGATTTAGTAATGATCATTAGGATCTATGCACAGTTATCTTCAGGATTTAGTAATGATCATTAGGATCTATGCATGATCTCCATGATCTTTACACTACTAACCAATTAGATCTGAACCATTAAGAGGTAATACCTTCAAGGTAAATTTAGGTAGTGATCACCATGTTGTTACCTTCTAGGCTTGACTAGAGTTAAGATTTTAAAAATCTTAATTATGATGACCAATCTTTAGCATGCGCTCCCTCGGAAGACAACATTTGTCAAAGTCTTTTTGTTCCAATGCCTTTCATAAATTTTTCAAAAATGAATGTATGCAAGGATATTGTGACGAAATCAACTAGATTATCACCTTGCATTGTCTTCTAGACAAATATCCCACTACTCATAAGGAGATTGTGAGAATACAATACTTTGGGAGTGACATTCTTAAACTCATCAAATACCACCTTTTGATTGTGCAACACAAGTAAATTGTCCTAACAAAGGACATTTGGGTTAATAATAATAGCCACAATGTCAGATGCCTTCTGGATATGACTCATCAAGACCATCTGAGTCTTAATATTTTGCAACTATCTCTAAGTGGTTAAAGTTACAACCAAAAGGTCTGTTATACAGATTTATAAGTATGGTTGTACCACTATAGAGTAAAATATAATCAGTGCTACCTTTGGCAAGTAGAGGATTAATCAAATTGCCATTATCACCAATGTACATCATACCTTCATGGTACTAGAGGAAACTGCCACTTCACTAACTTCTGGTGGGAGATGCACTTTATAAGTGCTTCCATGGTGTACTTTTGGTTTTTAGGTTCCTCATTATATTCGTTTGGGTCTTGATGGTCCTTGGCCACTCCTAGGGACCATATAATAAGTGACGTAATTTATAGAAATTACTGGCAAGGCAATTTCCCTTTAGAGAGGTGCTCTTTCTCCTAGGAGATGTTATTTCTTCAGGTATGAGATTTATTAGGTATGAGATTTATTAGGTCTGAAATTTATATATGTTGTGATTTTATTTCCTTTCTTACTAGGAATTTTGGGTCCTTCAAGGATCTCATCAAGGATTTTCTGAATCCATTTACTACGCATTTTCATTCATGCCATTTGTCAGAGTTATTAGGTAACAAAATAATATTACATTCAGAATGGGGACTATTAGTCTCTACAAGGACCTTTGAATCATAGCTTTCACCACCTCATTCTATTCATAATTACCCATTACGTCTGAACTGTCCGGTTCCAAGACTTTCATTTAGCAATTATGGTTTAGCCTCAATTGTTTTCTTTACTTGACCCAATATGAACATCTTAAGCACTCGGTCATGGACTTTGGTTCCAGATCTGTGTTCTTGTAAAATAAAGTTAGCAATTTGTGGAGGCAAAGTGGTTGTCAACAACTTTTCTCCCATATCCTCATAATTGAGGGTATCTTAGTGTTAACGATATCTTCGTCATTTCCCAAATGAAAGATTTTTGGTCGTTCTGTATTCCCAACATTATAACATGCACGCATTAAGTTGCTGGGGTTTTCATCTTCATGATGAGCCTCTTCATGAGGTATTTACCTTCAATGTGAGTTCTCTTCAGGCGTGATTAAATAATCATTTTGACTAGTGTCCTTAGACCTTAGAACCGTAAGTGTTCCCGCAGATTTTAGATCACAGACCAATAAGTCAATTCGTATAGGTGGATATACTATTGAACCTAGGGCATTCCACTCTTAGCGGCACATTTACTTCAAGTAAACACTGTGGTAACTCCATAAATTGGAAAATATATAGCAGACTCCTCACTTCTAGCATACAGGAGAATCAACTAAACAATAGGTTTAGCTTGACTAGTACGTGAATCTTAATATTAAAAATCTATTTCATCAAAGAAAATATTAGGACATTCAACAATGTTGGGTTTTTGTCTCCCCATGATGCCGAGATTAGATATTTCTAGCATAACATAAAAATCCCCTTTCATAGGCACTAGATTAGTGCAATTTCAAACCCAACATTTATCCCCAATTTTAGGTGGAGGCCCATAGATGTATGCTATGGTGGTGATACAATGTAGAAAATATTTCATTCTTTCAATACATAGTAATTTCACTTTGGGGTTATTAATTGTATGCAGTGAGCTAGACTTTTATAAATGCATTGACTTGAAAACTACATTGTCCTAACAATTGTAGGGTATCCTATCTCTCGGTGGGTTATTATTTTGAGACAAAGATCTCATCCGGGGATTCAAGAGTTGGAAGACTTGTTCTATTGTCTATCTTTTTTTATTCTTTGTCCAAACTTTTGACCTAATTACTCATACTATAATTAAATTAATTTGGAACCGTCTATGATACTTCCCCATCACATACGGTTTCTGGTTCGACCTATCTGTGATAGTTCTTCACAGACAGTTTGTACCACAAAACCGTCTATGATAGTTCATTCCATAACTAAATTTTTCTACTTTTTGGCTAGCCTCAGGAAATGTTGACTATATCATTTGAAAACAAGCAAATACAACAACAAACACAATAAAACATTATATTTCTATTAAGATTAGAATCCACCATTACAACATCACAAGATATCAAGTAGGTTACCAATAACAGTGCATACATAAGAGGACACTTACAATTTTACAAAGATAAGCTTCACAACTACAAATTTAGAAAAATACTTACACTACAAGAAACCTCAAGCTAATGCAAACTAGACTTGCACATCCTTCATTAAACTACAATCTAAACCTAGTGGTGCGGAAAAATTTTCATGCAGTAGAAACAAAAAGGCAACGAACACCATTTTCAATTTCTGTGACAAAATCAACAGCTTCTATGCCAGCAACTTAGAATAGTACAGATTTGCAATTGCCTTCTTCCTTCTCATCTTGCTTCAAGCAAAATTCAGTCGCCCTTGCCAAACCCCTTCCCACCCTTGTCGCACACAAACGCGTTGGAGCAGTACTGGTGGTATTAGTTCTTCGAGTAGGGTGAGGGGTTAATAAGGGGCGAGAGGTGGGGAGGAGAATGGTGCCTGCCGTTCAATGCGGAGAGAATGGACGAGTGAGATAGGGATCCTGGGGGGATATGCCGCGGATCAATGACGTGGCGGGACATCACAGATGGTTTGGATTACAAACCACCTATGATAGAGATATCACAGACGGATCATAATAAAAACCATCTATGCAGTTGAGGTGAAACCCAAATTTCGAAGGGAACATCAATTTGGGGCTAAAGGTGGCTGATTTTGAGAGTCTTAGAGGGTGACTAGCGAAAGCAGGTCATTTTTCAATCAGGCTCATTGCTAGCTTTCCAACGAGTACAAGAACGTCGAAAATAGACACTGTATGCAAAAGTTATGCCCGTTTTACTAAAGGTATCTCAAAACTGAATCTTACTCGGACTCAGGTAGGAGATTTTAAAATTTTGGGGGATTACGAGGTGGGAAACACATCACAGATAGTTTTTAATACAAACCATCTATGAAGTATCACCGATGGTTTAAATAAAAAACCATATGTGATGTCTGCCATTATCATAGACGGTTCTTATCAAGAACCATCTATGATAATTCATAGATGGTTTAAATAAAAAACCTTCTATGATGTCTGCCATTGTCATAGACGGTTCGTATAAATAAACCGTCTGTGAAAATACCACAGACAGTTATTCGTATAAACTGTCTGTGATACTTACAACACAGACGGTTCCTAGGAACCATCTATGATGTAAATGTCCAGTTTAGACTCTTTTGTAGTAGTGATAATACAATGTGCCCAATTTCAATTTATGCTGCCAACATAAATATGGCCAATTTAGATCATTCTTAATCTTTATAATCCAAAGGTCATTTATCTTTATTTGGGAGCTTACTTTAGGTAAGTAATATGGTTGGCAATAGTGATGCGGTTTCAAACCATTTATACCAATATGTGTGTCATGGTCAATGAGTGTGGCACACTTCAATATGTGCCAAGTGTTATAGACATGCGTTTGCTTCAGCTGGCCAACTTCTTACCATGCATATAACCACATGTTGGTGGTTGGCGTATTTCTTAAAACACAAACTAATGCTCTACTTTGGGCTACAAAGATAGTGGTCATTAACAATATAATATGAATGCTTTTCTACATATCTTTCGAATATTGACAACATCTTGCTATATATTTATTAATCTCCCAAATAATCTAGATTAATTATTGCTTCTAGTTTTGACCTAGGATATGCCATTATGCCTGCTATGGAACTTATTTTCTAAATTTTCTTATGCCATACCCAAATTCCTCCTCTTTTTCATACCAATCATAAAAATTTTGAGTGATAACGTAGGGCTGTAAATGAGCTGAGCTCGAGTTGGGATCTGAGCCTGGAACTGGGCTCGAGCTCGGCTCGGCCTAAGCTCGAGTAGGCTCGAGCTCGGCTCGTTGAAGCTCGATAACAATTAAAATGATTTATTATGCACTATTTTTCAATAATAAGAAAAATTTAAGTTCGAGCCCGGCTCTAATAAGCTCGATAACAATCAAAATAATTCAAATACACACTAATTTTCAATAATAAGACAAGCTCGAGCTCGAGTAAGCTCGGTAAGAATTAATATGTATTACTATTTAAGCTCGAATCGGGGCTCGCGAACTATTCGAGTTCGGCTCGGTGAAGCTCGCGAGTTCGAGATCAAGCTCGAGTTCGGCTCGTTTAAAGCTCGAACCGAGCTCAAATCGAGCCTAGAGCGAGCCGAACTCGAGTAGCTCGCGAGCTTCGAGCGTTTTTTACAACCCTATGATAACGTGTGCTTGAGACATTTGCTTTAAATCAACACAGGTGCTTCTGGTAATATATTGCAATCATACTTCTACTAAAGTATAATTTTTTTATTTGATGTGAAACCAACATATGTTCTGTAACTTTCAGTTTACAACATATAGAGTTGTTGAGAAAAAAACATGTGGTTCTGGGTGGAATCATATAGATTTCAAATCTAAGGGCGCAAGTTATGCTACAAAAGTTCAAGGATTATACATTTGTCTTAGCCAAAATGATTCTTGAGAGACCGACATATGGCCAATAAATTCCATTTGTGCATATGCTTGCCAGGGAATTCTATTTCCTGTTGCCTACTGGGCATCAATGAACACAAGCACAGTGGATAAATAGCCTTCATGATTAATTGAGGCTTAGTGGATGTCAAGAGAACATTTTTAATAATTATTTATAATAGGCAAGACCATTTATTATTTACAATATTAGACATAACAATTCATAATGTTAATCCATGCAAGATTAAAATCTAGGAATAAATACTAATGTCTTCAAGCAAACGCAAACCATGCTCTTCTAGAGCTTACAATAACCATAGTTCTCCAAGGACTTTACCTAAACTAAATGCACACATTACTAATGGATAAATGTTTGTATATAATAATAGCTAAGATACAAATTAGAAGACTACTTTGATTCCCCATATTGGTCATTTGCTAATTCATCAGCAAAGTCAGACTTTGGGCCACACTTGGGTTTCTTCCCTCCACACTTCTGCTGGTAGAGGACAGCAATATCCTATAGTTCGACAACAATATCAGACATATCCTACATTATCCATGCAATATTTCATAAATTTACTGTGGGTAAATAATAATAAAGCATGGTAGGTGCATGAAATAGTAAAGACATGGTTACTTGTAATTATTATGTATTTTTCTTAATTTTCCTAGCATTTTTGGGCTTTTATTTACTTGGCATCACGTGCCCAGGAAGGCTCGAAATCCTACGTCCAGGAGTAATAAATTATGAATTTTAGCAATTTTCTGAATTACCAAAAACCCATAATTAAGTGCCACCACATAATATGCCAGGAAAATAAAACTATAAAATATGACACTTCCAAAGTGTGCTATGTCTAAGGTTTCGCAAAATTATGGAAGCTCACATCCAAAAAACCATGCTTCTAAGATTAATTATTGTTATAATAGAAAATTACCAAATTAATTATTTAATTTACTTAAACCATCAACATTACAGTGTAAGAAACCCTAGAATATTAAGTCTAGCACAAAAAGCGAAAACTAGAAGGGTTATTCTATAAGAATATATTGAAATCCAAAATTTGTGTTCTGAAGTCCGGGGGAGTTTTAGCAAAAATCCCTTTTACCATCAAAACTCCCATATTTATCCCAAATCTGGGGGTCCTTTTATAAAATAGCCATTTTGGCCAAATTTTAGTGGGCCAAAATCATGTCGGCCCACCCAACCGGTATTAGACTAGGTGATAGGGTTCCCCTAACGTCAGATGGCATTGTGGCAGCGGTGGCTCAAAGAGAGCCAAGCTGGGGGTGAGTCGGTGGAGGCACTAGTGACTGGGTGGCTAAGAGGAAGGTGGAGGTGGCTGGAGCCGGGCAAGGTGTGCAGTGTTGAGCGGCGGTGATGGTCACGAGGGAGGCGACCGGGCTCGACGCCGATCGGGCGAAGAGGCCCTAACTGTGTGGACGCAGAAGCTAGCTAGGTCGAGGTGAGCTGGCGAAGCCCACGACAACACACACGGTGCGAGGGCGGGGGCCGAAAACAGCACGGCGGCAGTGAGCATACGTGGCGGCAGTTAGTGGCAAATTTGGGTCGTGGGACCTAGTTTTTATGGGGTCGGTGCTGTTGGATCAGAATGCCCAAATCTGCAGAGTAAACACAATGTGGACGCACACAGGGAAAGATACAGAGTATCGGCAAAACACACACGAGAAGCTTTCTTCAGAACGAAACTCTGATATTCTGAATTCTGAATGTCTTTGGACGTGGTACGGGGTAAAACCAAAAAAATAGAGATACTCTAAACGACACGACACCACAGGACTTTTAACTGACATGCGAAAAACTTGCACATGCAAACTCAACGCTGGTCCATGATCCTAATAACCCGGATCACAAACTTACAACTCAAAAAATGACAGAAAATGATTACTAATTAAATCTGACTGAATTGCAGTCCTGAAAGTCTTCAGCTGACAATACGGTGCAGACTTGAAGCAGCCAAACTGGAAATAAGTTGAAGACAGCTTCAGACTGAAACCAGTGCAGACTTCTTATTTCATTTACTGAAAAAAAACTTCTCTGACTTAGCAGCAGCAAACCAAGATTAGAGATAACATTCACCCCCCTAATCTTGTTTCCCTTTTCTTGTATCTACCATGCCAAGCTTCTTTCTCATTTCAAGGAATTTGACACGGCCTAATGACTTCGTTAAGATGTCGGCCAGCTGTTCCTCCGTCCTCACATGTTCCACTTCAATTTTCTCACTCTCCACACATTCATGAATAAAGTGGTACCTTGTATCAATGTGTTTGCTTCTGTTGTGATGCACTGGATTCTTGCACAATGATATGGCCGACTTGTTATCAACTAGCAGCCTGAACTTCTTTTGCTCTTGATTCAACAAATCACTCAACAACCGTGCGATCCATATGCCTTGACAAGCCGATGTTGTCGCTGCAATATACTCGGCTTCGCATGATGACAAGCTACCACCTTTTGCTTCTGTGAGATCCAAGCAATCAAGTTTGAACCATGATAAAACACAGCACCGGTGGTACTCTTTCTATCATCTACATCTCCGGCAAGATCACTGTCACTATACCCAATTAAATCCATATCGCTGCTGCCCTTTCTTCCATAGAAACATCCAAAATCAAGTGTTCCACTTATGTATCTCAGAATTCTCTTCACAGCAGTCATGTGCTTTATTGTTGGACTCTCCATAAACCGACTAACAATTCCAACTGAGTATGCAATATCAGGACGAGTATTAACCAAATACCTCAAGCTTCCAATAATGCTTCTATACAATGTTGGATCAACAGGAGGACTCTTACTCTCTTTGCTCAACTTGAATCTCTCTTCCATGGGTGTAGCACAAGGATTACACCCTTCCATCCCTGCTTCTCTCAACACCTTCTTTGCATATGATGATTGACACAATGTGATCCTTTCTCCCGTTTGCTCAACTTGGATACCCAAATAATAACTAAGCAAACCAAGATCGCTCATACTAAATAGCTGCTGCATTTGAGTCTTGAACTTGGTAATTTCAACATTACTTGAGCCTGTGATAATCAAATCATCCACATATACTCCAACAATCAAAACTGAAGAGTCTTTTACCTTTTTGTACACTGCATGCTCCAATAGACTACGCTCGAATCCGAGTGTTGTCAAACTAGAATCCAATTTGATGTTCCAAGCTCTCGGCGCTTGACGAAGCCCATATAATGCCTTCTTCAGCTTTAACACCTTATGCTCTTGACCTTGCATCTCAAAACCAGGGGGTTGTGACACATATACTTCTTCAGTGAGTTCACCGTTCAAGAATGCTGTCTTCAAGTTCATATGATGGACTTCCCAACCTTGCTGTGCTGCCAAGCTCACAAGCAATCTCACGGTTTCCATTCTTGCAACCGGCGCGAAAACCTCGTCAAAATCCACACCATGCCGTTGAACATACCCCTTCGCGACCAAACGAGCTTTGTATTTAACAATAGCACCTGAGGGATCCTTCTTTACCTTAAAACCCCACTTCAATATACTTTAGATATAATTATAGAGATGATTGTATCACTTATATATTTATAATCTTTTAAATAATATGTTATTTTGTCCTTTGAATAAATTTCTTTCATATTGATCAACAAGTATATGACCTATTCATGAAACTCTTTATTCATGTTTTGATGTTATTCTAAATTATCTCTAATCTTATATCATTATATGGGACAATCATGGTTTACAAATCAGCATATGTATTGATTGATAATTAGGATATAGGGATATCAAATCAATAATGTGGACACATGTTCAACATGATGTTAGATTGACCTACCATGAAACACCACAGGAATTGTTATATTCTTAAATACCATCAGTTAGTCTCATACATAGTGTATGTAGGATCCTTAGATCTTAGATCATCACGGTTTGCTACATGTGTAATAGTTTACTTAGAAGTTGCCAAACACTACTCCATATGTGAGTGGTCATAAAGGTAGCTTTTGGGTTTACTATGAAACATATGAAGAAATGTGAGTGATCAAGATGAAATTTGCTCCTCTTATATAACAGATGAAATCTCTTATTCCTCAATGTGGTTGGATTAAGAAAATGCAATGCCATACCGAATGTGGTTGAGTCAATCACATCTAAATAATCTAATACAAGTTCGAGTGAAGGATCGAGCTACCATAGGATGGCATGCTTCTCGCCTTAAGATCGATCTGGTATCAAAAGGCAAACAGATTAGTGCATAAGCATTGTATAGCTAAGAAGCACCCATATGTCACTACATAGCTATACCCATACGCGATATGTATCCGATATGATTATACGGTGTGATATGGCATCGGCAAAGTATCGGTGAATTTCAGAGCCAAAAAAATTACAAATGGATCGATGCTTCTCTGATACGGTGCGACACGACACCGATACGTTTGGCCCAAGCCCAATCACCATCTTGATGATCGGCCTAAGTGGGTTGGGCCACCCAACCCACGTATTCAGCCCAACATGCCATTGCAGCCCACTTCTTGCCCACTCCTATTCCCCATACAACATAGAGAGATTGTTATGCTCGGATGGGATACACACAATAGAAGCTCACTTAGCTGATTGTTATGCTCTTCTACTTAGCTGATCGATTTTCCCTTTCTTTTTCCCTGACTCCCTATGCTGACTGCCTACAAGTGCTGCATCTTCGCCGTGGCCGATCCCTACAAGTGCTGCATCCTCGCCGTGGCCGATCTCGTCCTCTCCACTGACGCACAAGTGCACGAGCGCCGCCTCACCTCCGTGGACCTCGGGGTCACCGCCGACCTAAAGCTGCACCAACTTGATGGCATTGCTGGCTCATCCACCGCTACCACCTCGGAATCAATGTCGTGCTCGATACAGTCCTCCCACCTACCTACTTGCAATTGCCTCTGCCAATGCCGTCTCTCTCATCCCTCTCCCCAACGCCAACTTCTTCTTCATTAGTATTAAGTCTCACTCCATTCTGTTTTGCAGGTGATGTGGTGAGCCATTTGCTTCCCGCTGCTCTTCACATCAACTGGGTGAGAGTTGATATCTCATGTTTGACTATGGCCAAATGGGACTTGGCAAGACCCTACAAGCAAATTCTCTCTTGAGCTAATTGAAGATCCAATCCAATGCACCTGCAGGACCATTTTGTGTGTACACATCCTGTTCATGGCATTGTACACATTGTTTTCATTTATCTCCTTAAGAGCATAATATTTTTTTATCATTTGCATTTTCATCTCCTCTTGCAGTGGTGTTATGTCTCTAAGTGTGATCGATGGCTGGAGGTCCACCGCCGCTCCGCCGCCTAAAGGTCCACCACCGCCGCCTGGAGGTATAGCACTGCTACTTAGTATATATTCACTATTTTGTTAGTAATTAACTGATTTGATCTAATTATTGAAACAAAGGCAAGTGATCTTCTGTCTCATTGCTTGTTCCACATAAGAAAGCAATAAACATGGATTGTACAAAGATAGTTGATAAGTTCACAAGACAAACATTAAACATTAGTATGTAGGGTACACTACTACAGAAAGGCTAATAGTAGATGCCAAATCACAGACGGTTTTGTGAAACCGTCTGTAATGTATACAGACGGTTTTGTGAAACCGTCTGTAATGTATACAGACGGTTTTAATTTGAAGGCCGTCTGTGGTATTTGTGGCGGGAAAAAGGAGTATCACAGACGGTTCTTACCGCTGAACCGTCTGTGATACTGGAATATCACAGACGGTTTTTATTAAAAACCGTCTGTGTTGTGTCGACTATCACAGACGGTTGTTGTTAAGAACCGTCTGTGAATATTCACATATGATTTTTAACAAGAACGGTCTGTGATGTCCCTTTGTCTGTCATATTCTAGATCAGAGGTTAATATATAAGTACACATTGCTTCTAATAACTTAACTACAGAACTACTGAGACAAGAGATCACAAATTAAAGGCAAATTTATTAATTTTAATTAGAGGCAAATTTATTACAAAAGTCACACAAGTAAAGAGTTTCCCAGATTGTAATCTTTTGGGCTTCGTACGCTTCTTCTTCGACTTGGGGACTTGGAGGATCAGCCGCTAAATTCTCGAACGCCGCTAAGATTGCCCTTGTCCTCAGCACTTCCTCCTCCAGCCTGGGCAAATGATCAGCAGCATCCATAATGTCGTAGAGGATAGCATGAAAAGATTCCTCAGAATCTGCCGTATTTGCTTGATCGGCAAGGCAATCCATCAGTCTCTCTAATGTGTGCAGAGCTTCTTACGCTGCGCGCATTGTGGAGAAGAACCAGGTGAGGGTTGTTTCTTTCTTGAGCGGCGAGACGCTCCGTCGACGGCGGAGGATCAGTCAAGCTGACGGATGCAAGAAAGTCGGGGAAGGAGAGCAGGGCGGGTGCGGAGAAGCTGCTCCAGATGCAAATTGCTGGCCGCTTGTGTAAGGTTCCGGCCGAACAATTCTTGATGAACAGATGAGAGGAAGGAGATGATCACAAGAACAGTAGAAGCCATGTTGTATTGTACATTGTATTGTACGTACGTAGAAGAGATCTGGATTAGGCGCATATTTAACCTTTAGCACAGATGGTTCGTATACCCAAACATTAATGATATAGACGCTTCGTATAACGATCGAGAGACGTTAACTAGACGATCGAAACACGAAGCGTTCTGGCATCGAAACACGCGCGAAGCGTATGACAGACGGTTTTTTATAAAAAACCATCTGTGATAAGCTGGTTATCACAGACGGTTTTTGATAAAAAAACCGTCTGTGATAATTCACAGATGGTTTTTAGTTAAAAACCGTCCGTGATAATGACTAAGGCATTTATTGCGCTGCTCGCATCAGATCTGTCTTCATTTCGATCCAGATCTAGCCATCATTGCGCACTTTTTCACTCGGGAGGAAGCTAGGCGATTTCAGCCGCTTAATTTGGTGGGAAGAGGCGAGATTGAGCTTTGAATTAAGATTCAGACTTTCCTGGTTGCTGTAGATATGGTTAGTAATGCAATTTATTTTTCTTTAATTGCATTACAATTTAGGTCTAAGTAATCCATGAGTGGTTATTGAAGATAGTTAATTTGCAAAATTGTTGGTTATATAATAGCTGTTGTGTTTGTAATATGAATTGAGCTAGCAAATTAAGTCTCAATATAATAAATGTGGCCGGTATATATGTAGTTATAATTAGTTGATCTAGATTTTAATACTAAGTTGTTATATATGTACGTAACGTAGGACCGAAGCTGGATGTATGCCGCGAGCCGTGTGAGTGAAGAGTACATTAATGGCGTTTCTGCTTTTATAAGAGCCGCCGAGGAGGATATGTTGAATAAGGGGGTGGAATATATGTGCTGTCCATGCACTGACTGCGAGAATTTGAAGATGTTTAAGAACCGAGGGCAAATTGAAGCGCACTTGATTCGGAGAGGTTTCAAAAAGGATTATACGTGTTGGACCAGTCATGGCGAAGTGAATGATCATATGCCGCCGGATGACATCGCCGGTGAAGTGAATGACATGCCGCCGGCTGATGTCGATTGTGGATCGGATTCGGATAGGTTGCACGATGATAATCTGGATCAGATGCTTCGTGATGTAGAAGAGAACTATGATGAGAGAGAGTATGTTAAATTACGTGGCTTGATGGAGGACTCAGAGAAACCTTTGTACACGGGCTGCAAGTACACGAGGTTGTCGGCTGTGCTTGAACTGTTGAAATTGAAGGCAAGCAACGGTTGGTCCGACAAGAGTTTCACGGCGCTGCTAGGTCTTTTAGCGGACATGCTTCCGGAGGGAAATGAGTTGCCTAAAACCACGTATAAAGCCAAGAAGGTTCTTTGTCCATTGGGAATGGAAGTAGAAAGAATACATGCATACCCGAACGACTGTATCCTCTACCGTAAAGAGTATGCAAACATGCATGTATGTCCGGTGTGCAACGCATCCCGATACAAACGTAACAATCAATCAGATGATGGCGAGGGAATAGAGGCGAAGAAAGGACCTTCTGCTAAGGTGGCATGGTATTTTCCTATAATTGCCCGTTTGAAAAGGTTTTTGCAAATCCAAAGGAGGCAAATCTGCTGCGTTGGCACTCTGAGGAGCGCAAGAAGGATGGAATGATAAGACACCTTGCTGATTCCGCAGTGGAGAAACATCGATAGGAGGTTTGCGAGTTCGGTGCAGAACCAAGGAATATAAGGTTTGGACCGAGTACGATGGAATGAATCCTTTCAAGAGCATGAGCAAAGACATAGCACATGGCCCGTGACTCTCTGCATCTATAACCTTCCTCCTTGGTTGTGTATGAAGAGAAAGTACATCTTGTCGTCGATACTTATCCAAGGGCCAAAACAACACGGGAATGATATCGATGTGTTCCTAACCGTTGGTGGAAGATCTAAAAGCATCTTGTGGAACGAGGGGCACGGTATGGGATGCATACAAACGAGAGAACTTCACTCGCGCTCCTTATTGTTCTGCACCATAAATGATTATCCTGCCCTTGGTAACCTATCGGGCTATAGTACAAAAGGTGCCAAAGCTTGTACTCACTGTTTAGATGGTACCGAGAGTGTGTGGTGAGACACTCACGCAAAACCGTCTACATGCATCACCGCCGGTTCCTTGGAGGGCTCACCCATACCGCAAGATGAAGAAACAATTTGACGGAGAGAAGGAAGACGGTTCAGCTCCAAGGCATTTAAGGGGACACGAGGTTTATGATATGGTTAAGGATTTAGATGTTGTCCTCGGAAAGGGACGTAAATTGAGGGCTCATGAGAAGAACACCTGGAAGAAGAGATCAATATTTTGGGACTTACCTTATTGGGAGTACCTAGATGTTCGGCATCGCATCGACGCCATGCACGTAGAAAAGAATGTGTGCGACGAGCTTGATTGGTCTCTTACTGAACATCCGTGATAAAACAAAGGACGGTGTCAACGCACGGCTTGACTTGGCGACATGGACATCGGCCGGAGTTAGCACCGACAAGCACTGATAATGGACGAACGTACCTTCCCCGTGCGTGTTACACTCTGTCCAAGGCTGAGAAAATAGAACTGTGCCAGTGCTTGCATGGTGTCAAAGTTCTGTCTGGTTACTCCGGCAACGTGAAAAAACTTGTTTCGATGCAAGATTTGAAGTTACATGGCATGAAGTCTCATGATTGTCATGTGCTGATGACACAGATGCTCCCTATTGCAATTAGAAATATTTTGCCGATCAAAGTCCGAGAGACAATCATGAGGCTATGTTATTTCTTTAACACAATTGCTCAGAAGGTCATTGATCCCGAAGGACTAGATGCTCCGCAAGACGAGGTGGTGATGACTCTATGTCACCTTGAAATGTATTTCCCTCCTTCATTTTTCGATAGCATGGTCCATCTCATTGTTCACGTCGTGTGGGAGATAAAAATGTGCGGGCCCGTATTCCTACGTAGCATGTACCCATTTGAGAGGTTCATGGGAATTCTCAAGTCCTACGTGACGGAATCGTTCTCACGAGGGCAGCATCGTCGAAGGTTATGCAAGTGCAGAGGTCATTGAGTTTTGTGTCGATTATATGGCTCAGATTCAACCGTTAGGTGTCCTCAATCTCGCCATGAGGAGGATGAAGGGTCTCGGAACTATCGGAAGGAAAGCAATCACTCCAGATATGGACACGTATACTCAAGCCCATTTCACGGTGTTGCAACACATGACTGAAGTGGCGCCTTATGTGGACCAGCACAAGGGTGTGCTTCGGCAACAGAATCCGGAGCGGCCGGATGTTTGTATCATGAAGCAACAGAACCGTCGGTTCAACCAATGGTTGAAGGAGCAAATCGCTAGGAGCTCGCCGAGTGAGACGCTGACATGGTTGGCAAAAGGGCCGACATTTACAGTTGTGATATGGCAAGGATATGACATAAATGGGTACATATTCTATACGCAGTCTCAGGATGTCAAGAGCACTAACCAGAACAGCGGTGTCCGCATAGATGCATTCAGTACCGATGGGTCGAGAAACTCGTACTATGGCTTCATAGAAGAGATTTGGGAGCTCGACTATGTGGTTTTCAAGATCCCCTTATTTCGCTGCCGTTGGGTGCATCTCCCACAGGTGAAGGTTGATAAGTACGGTGCCACGACCGTGGACCTCCAACGTGTCGGGTACAAAGACGAACCATTCGTACTCGCCAATCAAGTTGTTCAAGTTTTCTATGTAACCGACCCGGCAAATAAGAAACACCATGTAGTTCTTCATGGAAAAAGGAGAATTGTCGGAGTGGAGAATGTAGTGGACGAGGAGGAATACAATCAATTTGACGAGTTACCTCCTTTTGGAAATGGCATAAGGGTCGACGATGAACAACGTGACGAAACTAGTTACGTACGCATTGATCATGATGAAGGGCTAATTTTTAAAGGAAATAAGCAAGTACAATAAGAATGTATATGTGAAAATGTGTGACAATTTTGAGATGTATATGTGAAAATGTGTGATGTAGTCAATTTTGAGATGTATATGTGAAAATGTGTGACAAAATGTGTATATGTGAAAATGTATATGAGTATTGGCATTTATGTATATGTGATGTATATGTGTGATGTACATGTGATGGTTGATATGAATGCAGCTGGTTGGTGTTGAATGCAGCTGTTTGGTGGTGATGCAGCTGTGGTTATTGGTGTTGTCTTAATAACTACAGTCGCAAAGGCTTATCACAGACGGTTCTGAACTTATAACCGTCTGCGATATCAATATCACAGACGGTTCTAAGTTTAGAACCGTCGTGATAGTATAACTATCACTGCACGGTTATGAACTTAGAACCGCTCAGGATATTTATCATGCACGTTTTAATTTTAGAACCGCTCGTGATAACCTCCTATATATACCCTCCGGCTAGGGTTTTCCCGTGCGCGCGCGCAGATTATTCGATCTACATCTGATTAAATCCCGAGCCCGTCGTCGCCTCCGCCTCCCCGAACCCTCGTCGGCCGCCTCCCCGAGCCCCTCGCCGGCCGCCTCCGAGCATTAATTAGTTTGCTATTGTGAGCATTGTTTACTGCAGTAGCTTAATTAGTTTGCTATTTGGTACATATTACATTGGTACATTGTTTACTGCAGTAGCTTAATTAGTTTGCTATTTGGTACATTCTTTACTGCAGTAGCTTAATTAGTTTGCTATTTGGTACATATTACATTGGTACATTAATTGTTTACTGCAGTAGCTTAATTAGTTTGCTATTTGGTACATTGTTTACTGCAGTAGCTTAATTAGTTTGCTATTTGGTACATTAATTGTTTACTGCAGTAGCTTAATTAGTTTGCTATTTGGTACATTGTTTACTGCAATAGCTTAATTAGTTTGCTATTTGGTACATACTACATTGGTACATTGTTTACTGCAGTTGCTTAGTTTACATTAGTACATATTACATTGCTTGTTGTGTTAGTTTATAGTATTGTAGTATATAGTATAGGCACATAACCCCTCTCTCTATCCACATCACCCCCTCCCTTCTCGCCCTTCCCTCTACTCCTCTCCTCTCTTCCTAACATTGAGCATCATGTTTCACTTTTCTTGCTTCCTCATCTTATCATGTTTCACTTTTCTTGCTTCCTCATCTTATCATGTTTCACTTTTCTTGCTTTCTCATTTAGTAGCGGGACGGCCAAGATTAATCTTGTGCAACCCTACAATTTGAGAGCACAAATTAACCAATCAAGGACCACTCTAGTGTATATGCCACATAGACCTTCAAGGGGCATGAAGTAAGTGACACACTCGAGTGTTCCCATTCAATGAACCGGATACACTAGTTTGTGTCATTTGCTTCATAGAACTTTGTTTAGAGACCTTGTAGTAATAGTATATGCCGACTACTGCCGAGATGTGATGTCCACTCCCACAATCCTTCTTTTTCCTTCTAAAATTCAAGGCAATTTTATTACAAAAGTGCAAAAAAAAGACATTCCCAGATTCTTCGTGAGCAGCCGACATAGAATCATCGCTACTGGCGTACGTGATCCAGAGACCAGAGATGAAGAGAAGAAGTGGGAAGAAGCAGACGGATAGTCGCTCACCGAAGAAGTCGGCTATGTCGGCTGCTCACCGAATAATCTGTGAATGTCTTTTTTTTGCACTTTTGTAATAAAATTGCCTTGAATTTTGCGGGAAAAGGAAGGATTGTCGGAGTGGAGAATGTTGTGGATGAGGTTCCCAGATAAAGAAATCTTGCGATTGTTGCAAAAGATACATGGAGCATTTGGGTGGAAAGATGAACTGTTTCGTCAGGCGCCTAGAACTGCGTATAGAACTTTGTTTAGAGACCTTGTAGTAATAGTATATGCCACATAGACCTTCAAGGGGCATGAAGCAAGTGACACACTCTAGAATTCCCGTTCAATGAACGGGATACTCTAGTTTGTGTCATTTGCTTCATAGAACTTTGTTTAGGGACTTTGCTATTTGGTTTATAGTATTAGCAATTAAAGTAGGTGCTAAGATAGGCACATCACCCCCTCTCTATGTCCATATCACCCCCTCCCTTCTCCCCCTCCCCTCTACTCCTCTCCTCTCTTCCAATTCAATATGATCACTTTCTCATCTTATCTGAATAGACCCACAAAATGAGCAACATATCACCCGCGCATTCTTCAACATCATCGCCGGAGGCGTCCGCTCCAACATCAAGACGCCAAGGAAGAGGGCTATCGAAGAAGCCTGAGGGCCGACAGACCATCACAGCGGTAAACGCATCTGGGGTCCCTATCCTTCCTCAAAAAGCGGTAAGCGCATTCCGAAGCATGGTCGGAATAGTTGCACGAGAACGAATTGAGATCACATACAATTCGTGGAAGAACGTGCCTGACACTCGGAAATGTGAGCTGTGGACCGAAATTTTGGCATCGTTCGAGTTCCCAGAAGAACACCTATACGCTGTGCAACGACAAACCTACCTAGCGGCGTGCAAAGCATGGAAGAACTTCAAGAGCACGCTTGTCAGGAAATACGTGGAGACGGACGAAACGCCTTTTCATAAATACACATTCCTGGAACCACAATGGGAAGAGTTCAAGGCGATGAAGACGTCCGAAGATTTCAAAAGTACAAGTACGGCGCACAAGGCCCTCCGTGCAAAAACACACACCCCACGCACTTGGCACAGCAGGTATGCGGGTAAAATCTGCGATGGAGGAAGGAGGATGACTGGCAGCTGCAGGACATCGCCCGCCGTTTCCAATATCCGGATGATCGCGCTCGAAATTGGATTAGAGCAAGGTCATCTACAACGACATCGGGGACATCTCCTTTCGAAACCCTACTGCACAGCAAGTGTCCCAATACCGGTAAGATATCGATAGAACTACGTAGCTTGTAATTACTCCACAACTTCGCATAAATTGAAATGACATTTCGTGCTCTTGCAGGAAGAGCTGAGTTTTGAATCTACCAGGATCATTCCAGAACAAGGGAGAATGATATGCTCTCCGTGGCCCTGGGAAACAAGGAGCACTCGGGTCGTCTGAGAGGCCTTGGCTTTACGTTCCTTGGAAACATGGTTTCCAAGATGACTCGAATGTATCGGCGAGGAAGAGAAACAAAGCGGCGTGACGCACAGCTACGAGAAGAGATCAAGGAATCTCTTAAAGAGGAGCTATTAGCTTAGATGGCTGATGTAATCAGAGATGAGGTGCGGAAAGACGAGAAAGTCAAGAGAGCCGCCACCGCCGCCGCTATGCTAGCTAGCCCGCACAACCGTCCGAGTAGTCGCGCGCCAATCCGACGCAAACCAGTCCAAATTTCCTGTGGACGACATCCTAGTAATAATTATTACCTCTCGAATGCTTGCTCCATTGGTAGGCCTATTCGAGTAGCTAATTTTGTATCGTTATGTAGGAGCCACGGTGCAAGCTTCAAGTGAGATATGGCTCCATTCCTTTGTACGCTGCTTGGGGCCAGGCATATTCGTCTGGTAACGGGGCCATGGTGCACGGTCAAGCTTTAGCGCCAGGCTTCGCAAAAGTTAATGTGGATGGTGTGTATGTCGATTTTGAGGTGGTCCCGCCATCAAGCCCCCAACGACGAGATCGTGACTCTAGGACAGGCCATTGGAACATTCATCCAGTGGCCCAAAAGCGACATCTCCCTGGAGGCTTCTTCACCGGTGGCAGGACCAGAGCAACTTGCACTGGTGCCATCTCCATTACAAGACTAGTCGGTTCCACCACCGGATACTACACCGGTGCTATCTCCACGGGCCCTATTCTCGCCAGAGCAACTTGCACCGCTGCTACCTTCAAAGTCGACCTATAGCCGAGGCAGCAAGGCCAGCAAGGGCAAAGCAAAGAAGACCAATGATGATATTCCGTACCACCCTTTGGCTCGCAAATTCGTGCTTGGCGAGCCGTTGCTCAAGCAAAAAGACCTCCAAAAGCTACCACATAGTTGCATGCAATTGCACACGTGGTATATGCAGCAGTCCAATAAGCTAGAGGGAGAACGGACTTCAAGTATCACTATCAAATTCACCGAGGAAGATTTACACCACAATCTTCAAGAGTGTATGTTCGTGGTCACCTTTGAGGATTTATTCGATCTGTTCATGCTCAACGCTCTTGACGTCTCAATCATTCGATGCTGGACGCTGTAAGTGTGTACAATCACAGTCTCCGTTAATGTCATACCGATAAATGCCATATCTAATTTTTTGCTTTCGTGTGTGTATATATAGACACATGCTGATTAAAGCTAGATTATCCAACTCATCAGCTGGTTTCTTGGACCCACAATTGGTCGCCAAGGATACCATCGACCAGGAAACACCCCTCGTCGAGAGGTACATTGCATCAGGACTCTGGGTTGCATAATAAGGACTATGTACTAATGCCCTTCAATCGAACTTTCATTGGATTTTAATAGTAATTGTACCAAAATGGAACAAGGTATATTACCTTGATTCCCTAAGTAAGAATAAAATGGACTTCACAGTTGTCAGCCAAGTAATCGATAGGTAAGCACATATTCCCCATACATATCTACATTGTACTCTTTCTTTCCTTCCGAATGATTAAGGTTAAGTTTTTCGAATTACGTAGGGCGTTCGCCTCCTACATTGAAATGGGAGGTGACTCGAAGCGCGGGGCCAAAGGCCTGCTGACACATGTTCGAGATTTTAAGGTATTCGCTATTTCACATTAATTAATCCTATGCAACAGTTGGTACTAATGCCTCTTGAACTAACACATTCCATTTTTTGCAGTACCACCAGCAGCAGCCGGGCAACACATGTGGATACTACGTTTGCCAACATATGGAACTACTCCTCGATTCCTCGAGGCTCACCAATCGTAAGGTTTGTCACTCTTCCCATAATTACTTCATACTTATCACGTTACATATATATGCACATTGATATTACTATCGACATGTGTCCATCTCGTCAACTACATTGAAACAGTCTGATTTTGGAGGGATTCAAGGAGAGTTGGCGTACTTTTTGCTGACTCAAGTCATAAAGCCAGGAGGACGGTTCCACTGCGCACCATGATTTCTTATTTGTCTTATCACTAAGTGTAAATGCAATGTAGATCTTTTGTAACTGTGCATTTGTTAATGGATATTTCAGTTCAATTCAATTAATCGATTTGCGAAATGGATGCATGCTTTATGTTTGTGAAATGAAGTGCGATGTCAATTGGATGTTTTATGTCCATGAAATGTATCGAAAGCAAATGAGATGTGTGAATTGTATATTTTTATGTCGTGATTATCCGCTTGTTTGAGAGGGCATGGCTAGCATTCCCGAGGCTAGCCAATAAGAGAAATATATGTAGGGTCGAAGGGAATATCATAGACGGTTTTACTCAAAAATCGTCGTGATAGTTGATAATCACGAGACGGTTTTTAGTTAAAACCGTCGTGATAGCGATAATCATGCACGGTTTTTAGTGAAAACCGTCTGTGATAGCTGATAATCACAGACGATTTTTACTCAAAAACCGTCTGTGATAATCAGTATCACAGACGGTTTTTAACTAAAAACCGTCTGTGATTATCAGCTATCACAGACGGTTTTTGAGTAAAAACCGTCTGTGATAGCCCATAATCACAGACGGTTCAAAAACCGTCTGTGATGACCTTCGATTATCACTGACCCATAAATACAGACGGCTCACAAAACCGTCTGTGATGACGTTTTCGAACCGTCTGTGATGACCTTTTCTGTAGTAGTGGTAAACATTAACAATAGTACAGCATAACCAGCCACCGGCAAGACTAAATAAAGAGCATGATGGACTATGTTGCACAAATATGACATGAATACAACAAGAGACTCCTAGTTTTCTTCTCTAGCCTCATCAACTTCTCTGAAGCTACTGAACGATAGCTATTGTCACCTTTGGACACATTCTGATCCTGGCATTTGACATATTAAGCAAGTGAGTTTTAACTCTATAGTAGCTTCCATAGTATTCCAATGCACAGTACTTGCATCTGAATTGCACATTTTTTCTACCACAAAAATATCTCCAAAATATCAATATGCTTTCACAATGGCTTGGTGTTTAGATCAATTGGATCTATCTCCTAAAATAGCAAGAGGTACAATTTTAGCGAGGAAGGAGAGGCTATCGATGAAGAAAAGAATCAGGAAGAATGCTAGAAAAAGATGAGGGTTGAGGAGAGGAAGTAGAAGATGAGGAAGGAGAAAGAGTGCAAGAATACAATCCAAACAAGAAAGAAGCAATCCCTCAGATCTGAGAGGGAATCCAATCCAAATAAGCAAGAAGGGCACAAGAGAAAGAACCTAAAGTGTAGAAGAAGCTATGCTAGAGACAATGCCTTGTTGCCTTGCCAGTCGCTGCCTCGCTGGAGTGGTCTGAGCCTCACTGGTCACCGGAGCCTAAAGCTTGCTCCACCAGATGGAGGTGACAAAAGGGAGGGGCAGAGAAGAGTAGATGAGCAGCCAAAGAATGGGCACAGGACTCTGTTAGACCATGTGGATGGTCGTAAATAAAGAGATGACAAATAATTGATATTTGGTTTGCTTTGAAATTTGCGTTTGTGAAAGACTTGGTCGTTTGCTGTTGATGTTTTTGCTTTTGAGTGTTTTTGCTCAGTACGAGTGACTACAGTCTTCAGACACTCTTACGACCACGGTAGACCATAGCACTTCAGATAATCTTATGACCACGGCATGAAGACGACTACGACTATAGCTGACTTCGACCACGATAATCTTCGATCACATCCAGCTTTCGACCACGTTTGCCTTATGACCATGGTAGTCTTCGACCTTTCGACCATGGTAGTACGACTTCAGTTTTATGACCACGGTAGATAATCATAGCTACAATACTCTTTCATGGTCGTATCTACAGTACTCGATAGTCGTAGACTTTACTGGTTGTACTCTAGAGTCAAAGGTTTCACTGGTCATTAATCGAGGGCTTTGCGCTCGATGGTTGTCGGTTTTGCAGACTGCCTCCATGGTCGTAGGTTTTACAGACTACATTCATGGTCGTAGTTTTTGCAGACTGCCTCCATGGTCGTAGGTTTTATAGACTGCGTTCATGGTCGTAGGTTCTGCAGACTGCTTTCATGGTTATAGGTTTTTAAGACTACCATCATGGTTGTAGGTTTTACAGACTACTTTCATGGTCATAGCCACAGTACTCGATGGTTGTAGCTTTGGCAGTCTTGTCGATACTCGTAGACTTCACAATCTACTGTTCTACCTTCAGTAGTCGGAGGCTTTGCGATTGGTTGTCGTAGACTTCATGGTCGGTACTCGTAGACTTTCATGGTCAATACAAGTGCTTCACTCATGTGATCATTGAGTACGTCGAGTACTTATGTTGGGCCAGTGGTTGACTGGTCGGTGAGTGGTAGTCGTTGATGGATGGTCGTTGCTTGAGGTACTCATAGTCGGAGGACTCGGTACTCGGTAGAAGTGGTTTCACGATCATTGTCTGTACTCGTAGGCTTCGAGCACATGTTGTGGCTAGCGATACTCAGTAGTCGGTACTCGATAGTCATAAGTAGCAGTGAGAGTGGTTTCTGAGTACTTGTGGGTTATGAGTACTTTGTGTTAGCGGTCGTAGTGTGCGATCCGAAGGGTCATTTGATTAGCGATGGTCGTAAGCATTCTGAGGCATTATCGTAAATGATCTAGGGATGGTCGTAGGTGAGCTGATTCTTGTCTGGGGGTAGACAAGGGTGTGTTTTGCTAAGAATTTTTTGTACGGATAATCTATTTTTTATTCGAAATTACAGAAATATACCCGCGGGAAAATTTTTTACAGAAATAGGCTCCAATCGCCTAATGGTTGGGCGACTGGAGCCTTTCGCCCAACCATTGGGCGACTTTAATCTAGTCGCTCTACCGTTGGCGGCGCATCGATCGCTCAACCATTGGGCGACTTAAATGCGATCGCCCAACCATTGGGCGATCGCACTCAAGTCCTCGTGAATGTTTTAAATTTTTCAATTTTGTAGTTTTAAACTGGTAAAAATCTGCTGGAGTTGTAATAAAAGTTTATGTTCATTGTATATTATAGGTGTGTAAAAATTTTGGGAAATTTTTTTAGAACGATTAACCGTAGAACGATCGGTACATACGATGGTAAGTGATATTTTAATATTATTGAGAATTCGTGTCTCTGGGTTAGGATTGGGTTTAGGAGGATAGACGGGCCCAGCGGTCAGATTATCACAGACGGTTCTACATACAAACCGTCTGTAATACTCTTTATCACAAGTTTTATATACCGATGCAATATAAATAACTAGTCTGAAAAGATAAAATAGCAAAGTTGTATATGGCTTATATATACTCATTTCAAAGGTTTCGACGAGATCTACAACTTTTCAGTTGAAGCAAAATCCAAATTCCGAAAGGAAGACCAAGAAAAAGGGCAAAAACAGAAACTAAAAACTTACGACGCATGTTTAGGTCCAAAGATGACCGATTTTCGGGGTCTTGGAGGGCGACAGGCGCAAGCTGGTCGTTTTTATTGGATCGGGCTCGTCGTTAGCTTTCCAACGAGTACAAGAACGTCGAAAACGGACACCGTATGCAAAAGTTATGCCCGTTTTACTGAAGGTGTGTCGGAAACAGACGGAAACTGCTATAACTTTTGATCCTGTAGCCGAAATTGCTCAAATTTTTTTCTAGAGGCTGTTGGATGTATGAAGAACAGCTCCACCAATTTTCACTTTTTTTGGCGAAGGTTTGATGCACTTTCCAAATTCTCACTAAATCAAAATATTACTTACCATCGTATGTACCAATTGTTCTATTGTCATTTGTTCCTAAAAGAAGTTTCCCAAAATTTTTTACACTCCTACAATATACAATGAACATAAACTTTTATTACAACTTCAGCAAATTTTTTACCAGTTTAAAACTATAAAATTGACAAAATTTAAAACATTCACGGGGTCCTGAGTGCAGTCGCCCAACCATTGGGCGACTGCATTTAAGTCGCCCAATGGTTGAGCGACTGGATGCAGTCGCCCAACGGTAGAGGGACTAGATTAAAGTCGCCCAATGGTTGGGCGAAAGGCTCCAGTCGCCCAACCATTAGGCGATTGGAGCCTATTTCTGTAAAAAATTTTCCCGCGGGTATATTTCTGTAATTTCGAATAAAAAATGGATTATCCGTACAAAAAATTCGTTTTGCTAATGTGTTGTACAGGAAGATGGTTTCTTTTGTCTTTACATGTGCAAGTGGGCATGGAGGTGGCCATGGTCAGTGACGAGGAGGACCGGGACTAGGAGGGGGTAATCTAAGGTCCAGGTGGTCAGGATGTCACACGAGATGGTCGACCTTATGCTGGAGCACATGAAGGTCAAAGGTGGATGCTGCGTGAAGGCATGGAAACAATCACGGTTGGTGACAAAGAAGATTGGGACTACAAGGGGGTAATCTGATGTCCAGGCAGTCAGGTGGTCAGACGAGGTGGTCGGTCTCACGCGAGAGCACGCGGTGATGGTGCACGATGAAGATACAAGAGGGGATATCCTAGAGGCTTTGTCGTGTGTGTCGTATGGAGCTGTAGAGGGAGTCCATGATCTGTACGAGTTGGTTAAAACCCGTGTTAGGAAGGGTTTCGGATACCTTGGTTTGAGAAAGATATAAGATCTCGTGTCCAAGGGGAGATGGACACGGTTTTGAGGTGTTGATGTTTGACACACCTTGTGCACTGGCTATAAAAGCAGGGGAGGCAGTAGGCTTGCGTGATAAGGAGTTTTTAGGGCTTTCGTGGAGAATGTTTTTAGGGTGCAGTCAGGTGCTTTGTAGCCAAGATCTTGATGATGAAATAACATATCAGTTTCCTTCATCTCTGACCACTTCCAGTTCATTGCTCTGTTCTTCTGTTCTCCGTGCTCTGTTTTGTCTTCAGCGCGTACTCGTCCGGGCGGTAGTCAAACTGCTAGCGATTTTAGGTGGAAGGAGATCACAACTTCATGCATCGTTGTCGTACCTAGCAATCGGAACAAGTAGGCGGTCGATCTGTCATCGTGCCAAGTGATCACAACGAGCAGGCGGTCGATCTATTGTCATAATGTGTGATCGGATCGAGCTGGCGATCGATCCAAGCGGTCATAAGCAAGTGGTCATAAGTGAGCGTTTAGGACGAGCAGTCATAACAAGCAGTCATAAGCGAGTGGTCGAAAATGAGAGATCGTAACCGAGTGGTCAGAGCAAGTGCTTGCGATGAGCGTTCAAGACGAGCGGTCGTATCGAGTGGTCGTAACGACTAGTCGAGCGACAGAGCTTCTTCGACCACATTCAAGCAACTGCGATCGTTATTCTCTGCTGGTAATTCAAATCGGTTCTTTTTTGTCCCTCTGTACTGTGTTTTGGTTTTAGGTGATAAAAAGTGAAGACAATCATTCACCCCCTCTGATTGTGCCACACGATCCTATAGAGTCCTTCCTGATGTGTGTGGTAGGGTTAGATGTGCTTCTAGTGGGCTAGCCTTCAATTCAAGACATGTTAGATGGACTGATGGTTGTTACTTAGACTTTAGCTGTTTATAGATTATTGAGAAAATTTTTAGATTCTTTGATTTCTTTCCAATGGCTATTTAGATCTGAAGTTATGCTTATTATTTACTTCAAGCACACACTTATTTGACACCTATTATATGATAATGTAGATTGCCACAAATGCAATCATTATATTCTACTCTGGGGAGAGCAGTAGCTACAGTACTTCTTCTAGTGAAGACTCAGGATTTGAGAGAAGTCCTTTGAAGGAGAATATGCTTTGCATGTCATACAACCATGCTTAGCATCTCTATTCTGATGCTATCAACTAGTAAGTTTTTTTATTTTCTTCCTCTCCCATAGCACATTTACAATTTTTATTTTCAAATACATATATACTTGTCATATCGTCGTATCCTTGTTTTTAGAAAATATCATATTACAGTATCACTGCATCCATATACCAGTACGTGTATTGTGTATCGGGGCATCCTAGCTATATAGGTTGATCTGATATAATCTTTATATATAGGTGGGAGTTGTTATGTCCTGCTAAGGACCACTACTAACTTATGGACTAGACAGGAGTTTTTGGTGCATAGTCAAATATACATGAACCTACAGGGTCACACTCTTAACGAGTCGAACAATAAGTGCGGATGATAGACTCCATGTAGGATATGATCTCTACTCTTATTGGATCCGGTTGGAGGTTCTTCAAGTGGGATACAATCTTTACTCATATTAAATAAAGATTCAGCCTGAGGCTTTCTAAGTTGGATATGATATCTAATTTATCGATAAGGATTTGATTGAAGGCTATATAAAGGGAGCTGTGGAGGCTGAGGGAGGTATCCCAAGACACACCCATCGAAACCCTAGTCACCATCTCTCATGCACGTTGGTGCTAACACACCAATGCATGGTGTTCCATCCCTAGATATGTGGACCTCGGTAGATGTGCTCTGTGATCATGGTCTTGATCGGGATGATCATGAGGAAGAGATGGTTGGCAAAAGATGATCAACTATATCTACTACACCAACGCTTTTCATTGAACTAGCCATTTCAACTCTATTTCTGATCCACTCTACGTCTAGTGATAATGGTCTATGGTATCTTACTCACATGGTTTTCTAGTTTACATGGTAGAAATTTTTAATTTGCGCTAGTGTAGCCTACCTATATCCAGCGCAATCACACAAGAATTGTACAATCATATTTATACAATAGAACACACATGAGAGAGAAAGGGTGTGGAACTCTTTATTAATACCATCATCAATCTTTTTCAATATGCAAATGATATCTATTTATAGGCTTCAAGAGTCAATTCTTTGTAGAGAAATTGTTTGGTAATTACCGATAAACTCTAGGTTTCTTGA
Source organism: Dendrocalamus sinicus (assembly GCA_036346575.1). Classification (NCBI taxonomy): domain Eukaryota; kingdom Viridiplantae; phylum Streptophyta; class Magnoliopsida; order Poales; family Poaceae; genus Dendrocalamus; species Dendrocalamus sinicus. The sequence goes on from JAYEVI010000509.1 coordinate 707,823, forward strand.
CAAGTTGGAGTAAGGCATCTATTTTTTTCCCCTTGCGCCTGACACCCAAATAGTGGTAATTTTGTAGGAAGAATTTACACATTTCCTCGACATTCCCAAGACAGGATTTAAAATGGATGGCTTAGATCTCTAATGCTAGAACATAGGCTTAGTGAGGGAGAGAGGCATAACTGAAACACCCCAAATTTTCAATTGTTTTCAAATTTTGTTTGAATTTGAAAACCTTCCCTACTAGCCATTTTCACTTTCCCTTTTTAACTTCCCGCTCTCCCCTCTCAATGGTGCCATTTCACTTCTCGCCAGCACCCCTGTATTCTCCCTGCCACCGGCCGAACTTGGTTTGTGGCTCCACAGAACTTCCTCGTCACTGCCATGTCTATCAAATGATTGTATACCCCTGCCATGCCATGACATTCCCATTAAAGCTAGCCTCCTTATACAGACAACACATCGCTGCTTATCCCATCTTTGCTGCCCAATGAAGCTCCTTCGGCCTGCGTGCACCCACACAATTTGACCACGCTATTCATGAGCTCACGCATGCCAACCAAAAACACGAAGAATAAGACAACACCACAATGCCGACCATGCCACCAAAGACCACCGAACACCCTAGAAAGCCACCGCCTCACGTAAACACACCACCACCGCAACCCAAGCCACCACTGCTCCCATCACCTCACAAGCACTATAAAATTAACCTAAAGCCTCCATTAGCCTCTAGCTATGCCCAATTGCATGTCCAACCAATTCTTTACCAATGTTGGCCAAGAAGTCGCCATCGCCACCAAGAAACCGCTGGTAAGCCCTAAATCCCAATTTCATTAACGCCTCCACTAAACTTGAATCTCCTTCATCCGTACACCATTGAGACCCCACGAATCCAACCATAGGCTTGCCTTGGCCAGTCTAAGCCCCTAGAGCTCTAGTGACTAGCTCCTCTGCCTAGTCGCAACACCTCAACACGGACAACCTTTCTCAAAGCTTCCAAGCCTAAGCCACCACTGCCATAGCCTTTCCCGTATACTCGAGACACTCAAAAACCCATCACCCTAGCCATTTAGTCCCTAGAAAGTCGCTATGCCATGGGAAAGCCGAGATAGACTTTTCTCATCATCGGCCGTCCCCAGTAAACTTCGGTCACCACAAAGCCCAAAATGGAACCCTATCATTCCCTAGGACCCAGCCATGCACTCAATTACCATCGACAACCCTTGCCGACACTGCAATTGATCACTATTGCCGTCACATTGCTTGGGGCACTGAGCACCGAAGGAGGAAGAAGATGCGTGAGCTGGCCTTGGGCCAGGCCATTATAGCCCAAAGGCCAAATCCATCCAAGGAAAGCACTAGGCTGAGCCCAACACTATAGTTATCCACTGTTCACAACCTAACCCACTTATGTTCAAACCCAAACACAACATTGTTTCAAACCTATTACTATTCCTAGGTGACCCGCTATAAATAGTGTAGAACCATTACTATTTAAAAACAAACTGTCACTGTTCCTAGCCCGATCTGTAATGAATAGTAAACCCATTACTATTCATCAAAACCCGTTAGGCATACATATACCCATTTTGACCAATTTGACCCTATGAAGCCTATTCTCAACTCTGTTTAGCCTAAATAAACTTTGATAAAACCATAGCCAGCCCAAATACTATTTCTAACCTAGGCCTAGTACTGCTCAGATCTATTACTATTTATAGAAACCCGTTAACATAAATGTATCCATTTCGACCATCTCGAGCTCCTCTAACCCATTTTCAGCTCTGTTCAATCAAACCAGGCATCACTTAAACCCTATTTGCACAAACCCATTTTTCTTATGTCTTGTATAGTTATTTTATTACATGTTGTTCCTAGCTTACATATGCAAAGTAGGAACTTATTTGCATTCATTTTTCCATGATAGTATCTGGATTCAATAAGTTGGTTAATGGAAGAGCTACGGGAGCAATTAAAGTAGTTGGCGGCAAACCCAAAGTCTGCAGAGAAGTGATCGATGACCTTAGAAAAGGAGGCTAGTCCTTATAATGGATCATATTGAACCTATTTTTCAAATAAAATATTTTGCTTTCAAATACAAGTGCCTGCTTGCCACTACTGTTTATGTCGATTGCCTAGCAACACCATACAATTAATATATCATATTTTCCTTCTATAATAATACCTTTCTCTTATCACCATAGGATACTCATAATAGTAATATCACCAGATTATGGTTGTGCTTAGATGTGCCAAGTGGATCTCGGAATAGTAGTTGTGAGATGGGTTACCACTAGAAGCACTGAATGCTTTGTAAAATGGTAGAGACACAGGTGAGTGGTGGGTGTGAGACCGGTATAGGAATGACACCAGGTTTGGGTTTGTTGGTTTGTCTTGTTTGAGTCAATTAAGGACCGAATCTATGTGCGCTCATTTCTACATCCAACCATGCAACCGCAAGTCTAGTATGGATTGGAATTGGCCAACTAATTTGGTTGGTTTTGGTGTGGACTCTTGCGCTAGTGTAACAAAGTTGCAGATGACCCGCAGGGTCATTGCCTAGGTAAAAGTGAGTGAACCTATAGGGGTCACTGCCAGGAGGGACTCAAATGGTCCATGCCCTTGGAGAGTGCACTCGATCAATGAGCTAACAATGGGGGTTTCTCAGTGCTGAGGGTTAAACCTCCGGAGCAGGGGAAAGTATCAGAACTAAGAATTGTGAAGGTCTTGTTATGATTTCTCAGTCACACATCTAAGAAAGCATGTAATGGCTGATATTATGAGAATCATATCTTATGGGTAAAATTCTACACCTCTATAGAGTGTTATAATCTATTTAAATAGCCATGCTTCCGGTCATGGGCAAAATATGAAAATACCATGGCGTGTAATTTTCACAAAATGGTTACTGGTAAATGGTGCTTACGAACATGGTATGTTAGTATATAAATGGATATTGTATTGTGTCTATGGACTGGACATGGTAAGTAGCTGTGAGGAGAGGTGCTCCCACAAAGTCAATTGAAATTAGACATTTTGATTTTAGTTAAAAAAAATGGCTAAGTCATAGGTGTGGAAACTACTTATAATATGATATTTGTCAAATTGGCTTCACGCTAAAGAAATATAATGCCATACTTTGGTTAAATTTTGTATATAGATAATAGCCCTATAAATATATTTTGCTATAAGGACTTGCTGAGTACCTAGTGTACTCAATCTTACTTATTTTTATTAGATCAGAGGCCAAAGAAGAAATAATGCTTCAAATTTTTGTGCTAGGGTTACGACCTCACTCAATGTTGGATCGAAGTCGGCGACAGAGGGGGGTGAATGGAGCCCTAAAAAAATTACCCCGAGAATCCACAGCACTTTCTTCTCCGATAGCTAGCTTAGCTATGAAGCGAGAAAAGTTAACGGTAAAATAAAACCAAGAGGACAAGCTAAAAACGAAAGCTAAAAAGCAAACAAAAGAAAGAGATCGGCTTCAAAACAAAAAAGAACTAAAAAGAGAAAATGAGCATTACTGAAAACCGAGAGCTGTTGAAAGAGATATGAAGAACTCTGCTGCCGAAATAAAGATTTTTGCCAAAAAGCACTCAAGTGCTAGAAACCTACTAAAAGAACCAAGCAGCAGATGGAAGAAGTCAGCAGACAAAAGAAGCTACAAGCGATGCGATGATTCAGCCGAGTAAAAGGAGTACAAAGCAAAGAACCGAATGGAGCCATCACTACCCTGTCCGAACAAAATAAAGAGCTACAGGACTTGAGGCAAAAACTCAGGATAAAACACAAAGGATGCAGTGATCAAAGCAAGATATATATATATATATATATATATATATATATATATATATATATATATATATATATATATATATATATATATATATATATATATATATATATATATATATATATATATATATATATATATATATATATATATATATATATATATATATATTTGGACAGATCGATCTCGATTTTTATCGAATATTGAGAGGTTCAGTAGCAAAAGCGGCGAGAAGAAGGATGTTGCAGACTACTCACCAAGAAATGATAGAAACTGCAAAAAAATAAACAAAAAAAAACTTTGCCAAAAGCATTCAAGTGCTAAGAAGATGTCATATGGCAGAAGGAAGTTGTTTGGCAAAAAGTAACGTGCAGGGAATGAAGACTAAAAAGAAAAGCATGCAGCCAAGAGGATCACAAGAAACTGAACTGAATCAAGACAGAGATAAGAAATGGACCAAAAATCTGTTAACAAGACGAGACTGCAGGTGGACTGTAGGATTGCTCTTGAGCATATTCTCAGTTCAAGCAAAAATTAATTTGCTGCTTCTTGACCAAAGATACAAACTAGAAAATAAAACGAAATCAAAACACAGAGGAAGGCAAAACTAAGAACAACATGAACAAGAACAAAGCGGCTCTCATAGATAGCCAAGAAGACATGGATGATTACATGAGTTTGTTGTCTACAACCCTCACATCTCAATCATACATGGAGAGACACAAACATAAAAATCTGAAACTCACTCTCTCAATTTCAGCACTAGAGAGCACCTCTCTATTTATAACCTCCATAATGGGTTCACACCATACTTTACCCATTAAGCCTTCACCAACTCATGGCACTTTATCCACAATCCACTTCCTTTAGTGCAGCTTTGCGTATTCACCAAAACGCCCCTCGCGCACCTTACAGGAAGCTTCCTCATTCCTTGCCCTCCAAGCCACGCAGCTACCTCGAGCCCTCGCCGTCTTCAGCACACCTCGACCGTTCTGACCTCGGCACCACCTGCGCCTAGTCCGGTCATCCCGTGCCTCGCCACGACTCCACCTCGATGTCCTGCAGCCGTCACAGATAAGAAACAAACCACATAGCACCGCTCGAAATATTGTAACCATACAATAATATGAAAGGAAATACTCAAAGCCCAAACCGATCGAAACGAAAAATAACAGACTTAAGCACGTTCGACCTTGTTCGACAGGGTCCAACCGAAACTGATTGCACCGAGCAACGACATGGTCCGAACCACACAAACCAAACTCGACTTTCCTAAAAACAGACGTCAATTACTTATCACACAACCGGGGTCACCTCCACATGTCTCTCAATATCCCCTTTGATGAGTATATTGACAAACCCAGAAAAAGCATGAAGTTGAGTTTGTTTTGAAAAGTCCAACATGGTCCAAAAGAAAATAATGAAGCTAATGACCATGTCGACAGAAAGAACACTAGAGCAACAAGGAAAGAGCAAATTATTCTCCAAAGCTCTAGAAGGATCCCAAACGTCTTTTTCTCCAATATTCTCCCCCCTTTTGGCAATAAACACATCAAGGAGCAAAAGAGAGAACAATGCACGATGTTGGATGAAATAGTTGAAGTTTGTTTATTTTAAGCATTTAGAGCCATGAAGATTATCCAAAATGACCATTAAGTACTACATCAAGCCATAACTCAATAGAATACTATCTAGATCATGACAAGATATATATAAGCCAACTAGACCAAATAGATGACAATCTGAAATATAGTGTAATTTGTGAGCATGTCAAGTCATCTATGATCAAAGTCTAACAAGAGGTATCCAAGATGATGCAAACCATGTCAATAAGCTAAGCGGAACCAAGAAGCTGATATTGAATCAATTTAGAGTGCTATAAGTTCATAAATGAGATATTTGTACTTGGTTCTTTCGAAATTAAGCAAATTGAGCACATTTGTCATGAATTTTTCTTTTAAAGCTCATGGTCGTTTCCAACCAAAATTTTTGTTTTAGTCATGTGCTAGACCTCAAGCCTTATGCGACCACTCCAAGCAATAAGCTTAAGAAGATGGTCTAGGTCATCCAAAACTCCCCCTGAGTTCATGCCTAGTACAATGGCAAGCTGTCTCATGAGAAAGAATTAGTGAGATCAGTTTTTTTCGCACAAAAGAGATATGTTTGCATTCATAAAAGATTGTACTAACTTATGCATCATCAAGAACTAGCATAGCTCGATCTAAAGTTCAACAAAGATTCAAGACTCAACTCAGCCTATTTGACATGGTATGAATCATAAAAGGATAACTAGAGAAAGACTAATCTCGAGAGTTAGCATGACAAGTTTTAATTCAAGTTGAGCAATTTTAATAATCTTATCATGGCAAAAGCTAGTCTATACATATGAAGTCATGATAAATCTAGCAAATAAGCACAAGTCATGGCACGATGTAATGCATTGTAAGCATGTCATAAATGGATAATAATCAAGGCTCAATGAAGAATGAAATGCAGAAAATCCAGCTCCCCCTCAATATGTGATGCAACGTTTAGTTCAAGTTGAGTTATGTCAATATTAAGCTCCAAAAGCTCTCAAATGAATTCCCCCTGAACCAAAGCAATAAAAATGAGAAGCTGGGAAAGAAATCAAAACGGGCAGTCCTTAAAGCATAGACAAGATATAGAGGATATTATGGCTCAGACTGACTCTCATCGACCCCATATGACTCTAGGACTATCAACTGATCATCTAACACGCTAAGGAGCAAACACATACCCTGTCTACCCGAGGGTGGCCCGACCCTCGCTAGAACCTATAAGCAGTGAGTGAGCTCAACCTAGTAAGAAGAGAAACAGCTAATAAGCAGCATCCTAGAAGCACAAGATGAGAGAAAAATACTAAGCAGCTAGACTAGAGAAACACTCTAACCTATGCTAGAAGGACTAACCCAAATGCACACCAAATGCAATGCAACAAAAAGGAGTAAGAGCATAATCAATATAATAATGCAGTAAAGCTCAAAACTCCCCCTCACAACAGCCCATAAGGACAGACCACCCCAAGCTCTCCCCGCAGAGCTGAAAACCTAGAGCTATCCAATGGCTTGGTAAAGATATCAGCCAACTGGTGGTCACTCTCCACAAACTGGAGCACTATGTCACCCTTCTCCACATGGTCTCTAAGGAAGTGACAGCGAATATCGATATGCTTGGTCTGGGAGTGCTGCACTGGGTTCTTAGCAATATTAATCGCAGAAGTGTTATCACAAAAGAGTGGAACACTGTCGATAACTAACCCAAAGTTCCGCAGGGTCGAGACCATCCAAAGCACGACTACAAGAATCGGCTGCAGCAACGTGCTCGGCCTCTGCGGTGGATCGTGTAACACCGGATGCTTCTCGAAGACCAGAACGAGAGAAGTGCCAATGAATTGGCAGGTGCCAGAAGTGCTCTTCCTATCTATCCTACAGCCGGCAAAGTCTGCATCCGAATAGGCTCTTAAGGAAAGACAAGACGAGGAAGAGTACCAGATACCATAGTCAATGGTAGCTCGAAGGTACCGAAGAATGTGTTTCACCGCCTGGCAGTGAGATACGCGAGGAGAAGCCTGAAACCGAGCACAAAGACACACAGCGAAGTGTATGTCCAGTCTCAAGGCAATGAGGTATAAGAGGGAGCCAATCATACTCCGATACTCCTTCTGATCAACTGGCTCGCCATCCTCGTCTGGGTCAAGAGTGGCGGAAGATGCCATGGGAGTCGACACAGGCTTACCATCAGACATGTCGAAGCGTCTCAGGAGGTCACGGGTGTATTTACCCTGATGCAAGAAGGTACCCTCCCGAGTCTGCTTGATCTGGAAGCCAAGGAAGAAGGTCAACTCGCCCATCATGCTCATCTCAAACTCGGTGTTCATGACATCTGAGAACTGTGAAACGAGAGCATGGGAAGAGCCGCCAAAGATGATGTCATCCACATAAACGGACGAGTGTAGGAGCCAGATTATACAACTGAATCCTCAGTGATTCCACCGCACTATTCCTCGGATCGGTAGATAGTGCTCACAGATTACTGATTCGAATATCAAAGTACATATCAAGCGGAAGCGTAAATATAATAATAGACTTACTCATGGGCGATTAGGCGAAATCAATAAATTGCAGCGCGGAATGAAGCACACAAGTGGGACCTTTAGGACATGCTCACAGCACCAAGCGGAGGTTCGCGACCTAGCCCTTGACAACATTATCTTCTCTGCCACTTGTCCAATCTTGTTCGAGGCGAGGTGATTTGATTCTGATTCTGAATTTTGTCGCAAAGCGAGTGTGAACACTCCAACCCCGTGCTCGCGAACCAATACACGAATGCAAATAAATAGTATGCATGGCTTATCAAAGGAGAGGCTCGGGTTGTTTTATTTGCCATAAAATGCGTTTAGTAGCATTTCTGTTATTAAATCATATTGTTGTTTTTGCAACCTAAAAACTCCTCACCGCGATTGACATCATTGACTTAATCCACCAAAGATTCACTCTCATTATTAGCCGCTGTCTAAGACTCCCAACAGCGATTGCCATAATTGACTTAATCCACCGAAATTACCTTTCTTTATTGAGTGTCTGTCTAAACTCCAAACAGCATGTGTCATCCTCTATTCAATCCACCGATCATATTCTTTCTGTAATGGTTGCTGTCTAAGACTCCAAACAACGAGTGACATCATTTAAATGATCCACCGACTACACACATTTTATATTGATTGCTGTCTAAAACTCCAAACAGCGTGTGACATTATTTAGATATTCCACCAAACATACTCTTTCTAAATTGATTGCTGTCTAATCTCCAAACAGCAAGTGACATCACCTAATTAATCCACCGAACATTCTCATCAAGATTTTCTAATAATCCAATCCTTTTTATTATTGATTCAAATCCACCAAGAATATCATTGATCAAGCCTACGATTCAATATTATATATCCACCAAGAATATCATTGATCAATTCTACGATTCACCATTATATATCCACCAAGAATATCATTGATTAATTATACAATTTACTAGTATCCTTCCACCAAGTAAATCACTAATCAGGAACTATAATCCAATACTTGTATTACTCCTCCAAATTCCCGAAAATTCAATTAGATCATCTATTTAGCCTATCTATTCAGCTAGACTCCACCAATTTATTTCTCCCAGAACCCACACTATTATTTCCTATTTATGATCGACATGAATCCACCAATACCTTTATGTGTACACTACAAACATCTATTTCCTTTACTCACGACCCTGCTTATTCTTTCCATATTTTATTTTGTAGGGATAGAAATGCCACTATTTGAAATACAATACATAAAATTTCCTGAGACCTAACAGCTTTGGAACAAAACATAATGTTCAAGGAATATTAACATGATTTTCCATACATATGGCATCACACCATATGCCTAATATCACCATAATTTTTCCATACATATGGCATCACACCATTTGACATCTTTCAGCGTTATAGCCGCTTAACTTACCACTGGGACGACACCCAGGACAACTCAAATCAGGGCTTTCCACTGCCCTCCACTTTTTCATTCCCACCCACAAAGTTTTTGAAATAGAACTATATCTGGTTAAGTTCCCATGTCCGCCCTTGACCGTGGGCACGGCTATTCAAATAGTTTTGACTCTACAGAGTTTGTACACTTTCACCACAAGAGACAATCAACTCATTGCCCCACACGATTCCTTAGAAGTGTGGTTGAGCGACTCATCACGGTGACTTTTCAAAGTATCTAGTCCCTTTCTCATCCCACCTTATGGGAACACGCCCACTTGCGGTGGGTCCCATCTATGCACGGATGTAACCACGTCTACTAGCGAAGACACGGGCTCCACTTCCAGCAACGCTAGTACGGCTAGTTACCTCACCCTCCAACTCGGTGTCCCTTTAGGCCTCCCATTGCCCTTTGCATATCCACTTCCATCCACTATTAGTGAGATGAGTCCGGGGGTTTCGATAAATTTACTTAGCCAAGTTGTACTTTACAGACTTGTGGTTGTACTGTTTTACATAGGAGATCGTGACAAGATTCAGTCCTTAGTAGTATCTGGGCGGTTCTACCACAAACCACACTCTCGTGCACACCTACACCACACCCCCAAACCATCCGCCCAGATAAATAAGCAATTGGAGGTTTTTTGGGAATATAAAATAACCATATCCAACATGCACCAGTCATTACCACCATGACTGCCCACCCAATTTTTCTCAGGGTTAAAAGTGATGCTTGGGCGCTCTCGCGCCCATGATTATCTAAGCAATACTAAGCATGGCATATATTTAGGGACTTATTTTTGAAAGGTTACTATTATAATTTTGCTAGGGCGACAAGGTTCACACATTCAAATATTCCAAAGGAAGTGTAATATTATTCAAGGTAAACAATAGGCATATAACTAGAATCTTAAATTAACATGTATTTGCATATAAAATAACAGCATGCAATTTGATAATTTAAACAAAAGTAATTTGCAGAAAATGTAGGATCAACATGATCAAAGTATTAACTCGCCTGGCGCGGTTTACCGCGATCTTGAGCTCACACATTGCTTTCTCTTGAGCTTTTGGGGTATCTATCTTCACTTCGAGCTTGATCTTGCTTGATCCATTGAATCTTTACGACTCTCAATTTCTAATTACGCAACAAACGACTGAATCCAAATAAAAGCAAATAACTCAAAAGATCCAATAATTCTGAATAAACTGAATTTAGTTTTATTATGATTTAATGAGTGATTTGAGGCAAGGTTGATTGGGTGTAGAGGACTGACGGGGTCACATAAGGTTGTGGCAAAGTGATGGTTGGTAGAAGGAAACTCGACGAAGTAGAGGCTAAGGAGGGTTCGTGATACAGGGATATTGACGATGTTATTCTTACTTCGGATTTGAGGATGGCTAGGTTTAGCCAGCTATTGGATACCACGGGCTAACCCATTTTATTTAATAACTTCTTTTTATTATTTTTATATTTATCAAAGAAGTTCCATGAGCCACGCTAGACCTATGGGTGGATGTACGACTGTAGCGGGGGGTGGGGTATTACCTTATCTAGTGTTAGCTTTTAGAAGTTAGGGCATGAGTTATATATACGATGTGTATGAATTCTGGTTTGTCGAATTAATCTTATAGCGTGTATTTTAGCATTTCGAGATGTATTATTTTAGGTTGTGCTAATATTATCCTGTTCACTTAAAATGTAAGGTGGTAAAATTGTCTTAATTACCGATTTTAGCAAATGCACCAACATGACTTTTAATTAAAGAGGCTCTTCAGATTAGGTATCGTAGATATTTTGCGTGTATTATTATTATTGTTATTTAAGTTTGTTTATCTAGGACCGAGCATGCTATACCAGGTTACACTTTACCATCAATATTCCACCGAATCTATGGTTGAGATTTATTTGCCAATGACACGCTAGTGATGACTACTATTCACTTCACTACATTAGGTAGATTACTTTTAACATCTGATGACCTAGAGGTTACTTTATTATACTGGCTACATAAATATATACATATATGTACTTATATATCTTCTCTAATAAAACATTGCTACTTAAGGACGCTCTTTTAATTAAAGGTTGTTATCAACTTATGTACCTTTAGTTGTTATTTGGTGCAATTTAAGTTTTAAAGAAAAGATCATATCTATATGTATCCGATTTACAGATGGCTTGCTAAATGTTAGGGAATACATTACAAGTGGGCGATCTTTATTTTAAAGCTTTGTTTTCATAGCTTTAACATAACATCCAATATATTTGCTTTAATTTTATGCTCCTTGATTGGATGTTGTTTACTTTGGAAACCTTTGATGATTGTATATATTTACAAAGGCACCTTTTCACCATCCTCACAAATTTTTGTTTTGTATTTTAATTTGAGTTACGTGTGCATCTTGGCTAATCACTTTGATATGAACTTAATTGCTATTTTATTTTAATTAAGGTTCTTGCGATGCTTCGATATCTATATCAAAACCATCTTCCTATTAATGCTCTTTTATCTATATTTAGATTTAAAATAAATAAGGCACATTAATTATTCATACATGATAATTAATCTAATATTACATAAAAAATGCTATTTATGCCCTATTTAAATTTATTAGCTGTCTTGGATAAATTTCTCACTTTCCTTAATCTCTTTCTAATTGGGATGGCTAAAAGGCAAATAAACCAAAAAGGCGGCATAGGGATTGAACTCGGGACCGATGGTGTAGCGCATGGTTGGGCTAACCAAGCTGAGCTCCCGCTCGATTGTGACAACAGGGGAAACCAATGTACAAGAGGTGACGCGAAGCGAGCTCCAAAGCAGAGCCTCCATCCGGCCGAAACAGGAGGCGGGCGCACGGAGGGGATGGCGGTGCCGCCGTCGGCAAAGTGCCGGAGAAAGGATGGTGGTCGGCAAAATGGCTGCGGAGGGGGTGGGCATGCCCAGGGGGCGACGGCGTAAGCCGGGAAGAAGTGGGGTGGCTCGGGCGGCTATTTGGGCGGCCAGCAGTGAGGTGAGGAGAGGGCGCCAGCGGCCGGAGGGAGGGAGGAGTGGGCCAAGGTGAGCATGAGCAACAAGGGAGCTTGGGTAAGCTTACCGAAGGACGGGCCGAGCCGGAGGGGGACCACGGCGGCGGGTGGCGATGGCGGCGCGGTGGCGCGGTCATGCGCCGCGGCGCCGACGACGCGTGCAGCGCGAGAGCCTCAGCCGACGGTCGGGATGGCGTCACCGTGTCACGGTGAGGCTCCTATGCGGCGAAATTGGCCGGAGATTGCTTTAATTGGCCGATTCCATATGCTTCGGCTATGGGATCCATTATGTATGCCATGCTTTGTACACGCCCAGATGTCTCGTATGCTTTAAGTGCTACAAGTAGATACGATCAGATCCGGTGAAAGTCTTTGGATTGCGTAAAGAACATCTTGAAGTACTTGAGAAGAACTAAAGATGTGTTCCTCGTCTATGGGGTGAGGAAGAGCTCGTTGTAAATGGTTACACCGATGCTAGCTTCCAAAATGACAAAGATGATTTTAGATCGCAATCTGATTTGTGTTCTCTGAATGGCGGTGCGGTGAGTGGAAGAGTTCCAAGCAGAGACGGTTGCTGATTCTACAAAAAGCGAGTACATAGCAGCTTCCGAAGCTGCTAAAGAGGTGTTGGATCAAGAAATTTGTTTCGAGCTTGGTGTGGTGGCTAGTGCCTCCAGCCCAATGGACCTCATTTGTGACAATAGTGGGGCCATTGTGCAAGCCAAGAGCCTAGATCGCACTGAAGTCCAAGCACATTCTACGGCGATTTCATCTCATCCGCGAGATTGTGGAGAGAGACGATGTGAAGATATGCAAAGTACAAACGGATTTGAACATTGCAGATCCGTTGACAAAGCCACTTCCCCAGCCAAAGCATGAGGCTCACACTAGGGCAATGGGTATTAGATACCTACATGGTTGACTCTAGTGCAAGTGGGAGATTGTTGGTGATATGCCCTAGAGGCAACATGGAGATGTTGAATATATCACATACTATGTTTATGATACATTGCTTTGTTCCTTGAAATAGACATTATCATTATTGATCAATGAGTATGTGACTTATTCATGAGACTCTTAATGCCAAAATGTTGCTATTTCTAAATGATCCCTGATCATATATCATATGAGGAACAAATATGATTCAAAGATCAGCATATGTATTGATTGATGATCATGTCTCATGGATCATGGTATGGAGATACCAAATCAATAATATGGACATGTGTTAGTGAACATATGTTGGATAGACCCGCCATGAGACACTGCAGAGATTCCATGTGTCATTAGTTGGTCTCAAGTAGTGTTTATGTAGAATCCTTAGACTTGAGATCATCATGGTTCCCAACATGCGTAGTAGCCTATTTTGGGACTACTAACCACTACTCCGTAACTGGGTAGTCATAAAAGTAGTCTTCGGGTTTGCTATGAAACATGTAGTGGGATGTGAATGATCAAGATAGAATTTGCCCTCCTTATGGGAGAGATATCTCGGGCCCTCGATGTAATGGATTATGAAAGTGCATGGCCATGCCAATGTGATTGAGGAGTCAATCACAAGTTTATAATCCATCACAGAATCGAGAGAGTGATTGAGCTATTAAGAGGATGACACAGTGATGTGACCACGCCACCAACACGTACGACCATAGCGGCCAATATCAAGAATGAACTTAAGGTGAATTCGTTTCTTCAACTTCAACATATTTTAAATGAGAATATGATGCTACCTAATGATGAATATATATATATTTGTAGCACCACATCACTTTGGAACCAATTGAAGCAAGGGTACAACTTGGACAGGTTTTGGAATCCAATTCGGCCTCCAGATCAATTCGGATTCAGCTTGACAAGCCAACTTCAAACGGCCATAACTTTTGATCCAGAAGGCTTCTCGGGGCCCGTGAGTACTCATTGGAAAGATCTTGGAGTCTACTTTCAGATGGATCTGGTCTCACCTCCAAACTCCACTCGAGCAGATCAGAAACTGTGAAACAAGCCACATCACTTTTCCAGTCCGACTCAAAGTGGGCCGAGGGCCTTGTAACTTGGGCTATTTGGGCTGGTACTGTTCATGTGAACAGTACCATGTGCGTGAACAGTAACTTGGAATAGTACCACGTCCCTTTTCATTAGATAAGTGTGGCTTCCCCCTCCCCTATTTAAGGAGGCCACACCCCTTTAGTTTTCGTCGGGTTTTGCTTAGATTAATCTGTCTTTGAACAGTTTCGCCGTTCATCGGTTTGTGAGACCCCAACTTGTGAACTTAATATTTATTCGCAATTTCAGATTGCATCTTGTACTCTCTTGCTTGTGTTCTCGATTCGCTTGCAGGAGATAGCCTTCTTGGCGAGGTCAATCGTGTTCGGCACGGTTGATAACCAGCGGAGCAGTGGTGTAGTGATTGCGAGGGGTTCGATTTGTTTTGGTCGGAGCCTTTGGATCATCAACGTCGAGATCTCCACAATCGACTTATCAGTACCTCTCGGAAGATCGGGCCATCGTCACATCAGTTGGTATCAGAGCAACGGTTGCCCGTGAGGTAATTCTTGTATCCCTAGTTAGTAGATTGGTTTTTATTTCCTATAGTCCAGAAAAAAAATTGCCCTACAAAAAGAATTAATTCCGCTGTCCAAACCCCGTTGTGCCTTTCAATCTGTTAGTTTTGGTTTGCTAAATTGAATTTGTGTCCATATTAGCATTGTCTAGTTGCTGGTCATATCTTTGTTCCATTAAAAATCCAAACAAAAGAAAAATTTCCTACCCCAAACCCTAATTTCCAAATTCGGCTGATTTTTCCTTTCTCTGCAGCCGCCACCAAAAACACCATATCTTTTGATTCCGAGATCATTTTTGAGTGGTACCACCGCCATTAGATTCAAAAATCTCTTATCCATCTATCTGTAAAATTTCACATCATTCCAGCAAGGCAGTTAAGAGATATGTGCGGTGAAAGTTGACCCAATTATCTGTTTTGAATCTGCAACAGTCTGCACTTGTGTTTTTTGTGCGAATTTCTGTGTCGGGTTTCGGAAGTTGTCCCCAAAAGAAAATCTGTAGAAAAAGCCGCCAGAAAACAGAGAAAAAAAGAATCTGTGAAAAAGAGGCATTTGACAAAAAGATACGGCCAAAATACCGATGTACTGTCCAGTGGACAGAAATATTCAGTTTTCAGTTTTGGGTCAATCCTTGTGTTCTTCAATTCCAGATTGCATTGGATTGAATTATCTTGTATTTACGACTCCTACACATTGCCATACACTTGTTTTTAGCCTTCTTCCATTCTTGGTTGATCAGCAACATAGGCTAAGTGCTAGATACGGACTATAATTCAATTCTATGCAATTCTGAAATTAACTGATTGTTCTCCATTGCTACCATATTGTGCCTTCCAAGCTACACCTACTCTTGATCAGAACAGGTTCCCTTTTGCAATCGTACCCACGCTCGACACGGTATCACGAACCAGCCACCGGTTGTACCACCTGCTGCATCGGTAAGAACACTTGTAAGAGTGTAGTAAGACGCTTGAGAATATGTGATTCCACCTTCCACCACCTAGTAGTGCATAGGGATAATACATTTGTGTTATCTTTTGTTTTCTACTAACCATGACAGGTGGGTTGTCTGATGATAATGAGAGACAAAACCACGACGCAAGTGCTTCATTTGCTGCCCAAGATGCACGCCCACGACACCGCCTACATCAAAACCGTCACGGTATGGGAGGTAATAATTTTCAGCACCATAATGATCGTTCTAATCATGACCCTTTTGCTAAAGTCAAATTTATCATTCCATCTTTTTCTGGTCTTTATGATGCTGAAATATATCTTGATTGGGAGATGACGGTAGAGCAGAAGTTTAATTCTCACTTGGTTCCTGAGCAACATAGAGTTAGACAAGCTACTAGTGAGTTTAAGGACTTTGCTATTATCTGGTGGAATGATATGGGTACCATGCGCTTACAACCTGATACATGGAAGCGGTTAAAAGAAGCTATGCGTGCTAGATTTGTTCCTCCTGCTTTTAAACATGAAATGCATAAGAAATTGCAGTGCTTAGACCAAGGTAATAAATCTGTCGAGGAATATTATCAAGAACTACAAATAGGCATGTTGCGTTGTAATGTTGTAGAAGATGAGGAGGATAAGATTTGTCGTTTTTACGGGGGGTTACGGCGTGAAATTCAGGACATTGTTTATTATAAAGATTTTACTACTGTCAACCAGTTGTTCCAGCTTGCTTGTTTGGCAGAAAAAGAATTGCAGGGTAGGCAACAAAGGACAAGGAGCAACTTTGAAGGTACGTCTACATCGAGATCAACGCCTGGGCAAGCCAAGATAGCCCCACCTCCTATTTGTCGAGCTGCTGCCCTCTCGTGAGTAGGGCACGTTCAACAGCACCGCCGCCACCATCACGCGCACCGAGACGAGCAAATCTACTAGTGTGCAAGCACCAGCACGAGCTCTTCATCGGTTGCTTCCACGGGCCGCACGACGGGCATTGTGTGCCACCGTTGTAAAGGGATGGGCCACGTCATGAGAGATTGCACAAGTCGGCGGGCGTACATTGCGACGTAAGATGGTGGTTATGTAAGTGCTAGTGATGTTGAGGATGAATATGCTCTTGCAGCTAACCTTGCGGTAATGGTGATGATCATGAGAACAAACCTGTGTTTGTGCCCCTTTCTCGTGACTAACAACTTGCAGTGTAGTTGAGAACCATGCGAAGAGGAGCATGAGCTGATGGAATCATTGACCCCATTGGTTGAGAATGAAGATAAGGAGATGGATGCCCTTACATCATCTGAGGAGAGCCAAAAAGGTAAAGAACATGGAGCTATCATCGCTCACGGTACTGATTTGGTGCTACAACAAGACATAGAGCAACCTTGTGAGTATATACCTGCTGTAGTGCAATCTTTTGATATTCCTTGTGTTGACTTAAATGAACCATGTGCTGATCTAAATTCTCATAATTTTGCACATGTCGAATTAATAACACATAAAGAAGTTTTGACTAAAATTTCTCCTGCTAATTCACTGTGTTACATCATGTTGGATCTACCTATGAAATTGTCACATGCTATGGAGAAAGTTTCTGAACTTGCATGTTCGAAATTCTTGTTAAGTGCCTACACCCCTGGATATAAGTTTAATTTGATTGGAGATTATGATGTGGAAACTCAATTTCTTGTATATCGAATATGCAT
Organism: Dendrocalamus sinicus; assembly: GCA_036346575.1. Classification (NCBI taxonomy): domain Eukaryota; kingdom Viridiplantae; phylum Streptophyta; class Magnoliopsida; order Poales; family Poaceae; genus Dendrocalamus; species Dendrocalamus sinicus. Next base: position 725,398 of record JAYEVI010000509.1, read on the forward strand.
AACTTGCGATCACATGGATGAATTGAAACTTGCTATTTGGAACAGCAATTCTTGTATGCTGAATCATGTTCAATGTGAGAGGGAAGTAAAATTTAGTACTCATCTAATGCCTATGTGTTCATCTCTTTTGCACCATCTAGTATGGACAATCTGAATAAAGATGATAAATTATGGCAGAACATACAAATCTCTTCACCACAGCTAGATGAATTTACTATTGTTCGATTGAGATACGATTATATGGATGAACTTTGCTTGATTCCAAAGGTTGTAGTTTTGTTCATATATGCCACCACTACAAGTTTACAAAATCAAAGATTTGAATTGCATAAATGCTTCACTTACATTTGCAAAACAAGTTGCAATAATTACTGTGTGAGAAATTTTGAATTGCTCATTAACATATATGATTACTCTTGGGTTAATAATACAATGAGCTTTTATGATCATTACTGTTTTATAACATTAATTGTGCAACAACGAAGAACTGTTAAAACGGATGACATATACATATACCATGCATACACCTTGGCTTCTTTGTTACCATATTTTCAGCTTATCAAAAGCCGAGGACGGCTTTGTTTGCAAGAAGGGGAGGATGATAAGAACATGTACCCTATGGATACAACCATATTTGCTATACTTGTTGTTCCAATTACAAGAGCTCCTACACATCACTTAAATTATGAGGTGAGCTCGTTTCAAAGAGATTTTACTTTATTTGATAAAGAACTTATGATATTACATAATGAGAGTTTGTTGCGTTTGTTATCATGTACCAAGATTTATGATCAAGATCATGCAATACGTGATGCTACACCTATGTTAAAACCGAGGACGGTTTTCCATCAAGAAGGGGAGGATGATGTGACCACGCCACCAACACGTACGACCATAGCGGCCAATATCAAGAATGAACTTAAGGTGAATTCGTTTCTTCAACTTCAACATATTTTAAATGAGAATATGATGCTACCTAATGATGAATATATATATATTTGTAGCACCACATCACTTTGGAACCAATTGAAGCAAGGGTACAACTTGGACAGGTTTTGGAATCCAATTCGGCCTCCAGATCAATTCGGATTCAGCTTGACAAGCCAACTTCAAATGGCCATAACTTTTGATCCAGAAGGCTTCTCGGGGCCCGTGAGTACTCATTGGAAAGATCTTGGAGTCTACTTTCAGATGGATCTGGTCTCACCTCCAAACTCCACTCGAGCAGATCAGAAACTGCGAAACAAGACACGTCACTTTTCCAGTCCGACTCAAAGTGGGCCGAGGGCCTTGTAACTTGGGCTATTTGGGCTGGTACTGTTCACGTAAACAGTACCATGCGTGTGAACAGTAACTTGGAATAGTACCACGTCCCTTTTCATTAGATAAGTGTGGCTTCCCCCTCCCCTATTTAAGGAGGCCACACCCCTTTAGTTTTCGTCGGGTTTTGCTTAGATTAATCTGTCTTTGAACAGTTTCGCCGTTCATCGGTTTGTGAGACCCCAACTTGTGAACTTAATATTTATTCGCAATTTCAGATTGCATCTTGTACTCTCTTGCTTGTGTTCTCGATTCGCTTGCAGGAGATAGCCTTCTTGGCGAGGTCAATCGTGTTCGCACGGTTGATAACCAGTGAGCGATGGTGTAGTGATTGCGAGGGTTCGATTTGTTTTGGTCGAGCCTTTGGATCATCAACGCCGAGATCTCCACAATCGACTTATCAGCACCTCTCGGAAGATCGGGCCATCGTCACATCACACGTGTCTCGCTTGAGCTTAATCTATATCGTGAGGCAAAGGGATTCGTACATGAGAACATTACGAGTTCAGCCGATATGATCTTTACGTATACTTTGGGGTTAATATGTCTTGCTAGAGGCCGCTATTAATAGGGTGACCGGAAAGGTGTTTCCGGTCGCGACCAAGTATACGTGAACCTCTGGTCGCACACTTAACGGGTTGGAACACTAATTCGAATGTGATGCGGATGTGGGCTCAATTCGGATAGAGATCCGGATAGACTCCTATTGGGCCTCGGTCCACGAGGCCCAAGTGAGGAGGTCTATATATTTGGAGGCGGGGCTGAGGGATGTACGCTCGTTCCTCCCGAGCAAAACCCTAGCCGCCACCTCCCGAGCCAAACCCTAGCCGCTTGCAGTCTTTGGTACACTCGCGATTGGCGTTCGACCGGACGTGTGGATACCGGTGGAGGCGCCGCTCGTTGCGGCGTTGATCGGCATCAACAAACTACGATTGGATCCGCTCGTGGTGTGGTTGATCGCGTGGAGGAGACGATCGTTTGGGACGATCAGCTACTTCCACTACTACCTCGACGCGCGTGGTTGGATCGGCTTATCCAACTCTTCTTCCGCTGCGCTGCGTGTCTAGTGGTAACGATCTATGATCCCTCCTTAGCATGATGTCCGGTGTGCGCGGTAGAAATTTTTATTTTCTGCTATCGTAGCCTACGCGCGTTCCTTGATGGTATCGAGCCATCTTGCTTAGTTTGCGATCGGATCAGCGCATATGTTGATATGCGGTTGTAGTAGATTGGATCTATTACAGTCTAGATCAATCGGTTCATGTGATGAATCGATGGTAGCACGGGTTGATGAGATCAATCGGTGAATCGGGGTTAGATGAGGCGCAGTTGTATTACTACTAGTGCCCTAGAGATTGTCTCGGATCGGCATAAGGTGGTTATGTCGAATACTAGTAGGATATGAATCTAATAGCCTCGGGCCAATGAAAAACTAGTGTCCTAGAGAATGTCTCGGATCGGCATAAGGTGGTTATGTCGAATACTAGTAGGTTACGGATCCGATGGCCTCGCCCGATGGAAAAACTAGCTTCCTAGAGAATGTCTCGGATCGGCATAAGGTGGTTGTGCCGAATAGTTTTTCATTGCATTTCATAGATTGGATCTGTAAATTTCGTAGAGGTGTTCAGTGGCACCGCCACGAAACCAGGGGCGGCCCCCAACCCCGCCCGCTGACCGCCAGCGGGACTGCATGCGCACCCGCCTTGTATAGCGTCATGGGTTCACATCATTAGGTAGAATACGATTCTACGTCTAACTTGTTTTTGCAGAGAATGATGTGAATAGTATGGCCCTATATCTTATTGGAATGTATGAGATGTATGTGATGCATGTAACATTCGTTCATGGCCTGCGTGTCATGATTATTTCAGCTATTGTTAGCTGTCTATATTGTATTTAACGACCTGCGTGTCGACCTTAATGCTTGAATCTATCTTTGTAATCTTCAATTTCTAGCTATTATAGGTAGTAGCCTAGTTTTGAGGTTACAAGCTTTCAAGCATGGTGGCCTAAAGGAGTGATGTGGAGGATGGAGATCGTCTACACCTACATGGAGATGGAGATCACCATTTTTTGGGCCATACTACTTCACAGTTAAATGTGTTTATCTGTGATATTATCTATCTTATTCTTATGCAATGTTTTTGTGATATGTTGCTTTGGTAGGATAGAATCCCTCATAAAATTAGGTGTTCATGCCCTTCCATATGTTGCACCAAAAGATAATGATCACCGCATGGTAGGTCTACCAAAGTAGAGTGCCGTCGGCTATCATCATTATTTGGGGTAGATGTCGGACATCTACATGCGGAAGCATTTGGTTTACTTAACAAGGTTATCAAAACAGTTTTGGACCTTGGGGCATAGGTTGGGGCCAGGGCATATTGATGTCACCCAACAAGCAAGAGTCACATAGAGATGTGATTAGCAAGGTGTTGCTTACCCATGTCACTAGTTTTCTAGCCGTGATGCCAAAGCTCACTAGGAATTAGTGAAATGAGGATCTTGACCCACTATGTAACTTAGAGGGAGTTTTGTTGCAAAACACATAGTGGGAGTCTTTTGTTAAATAGTTTAATAAAAGATGAACATAAACATAGTGCTAAACTTTGCATATTCTTTGTTGTAGATCATGTCAACTAATGCAGTATCCAGTTCTTTTAATTTGCGATCTATTCTTGAGAAAGAAAACTCAATGGAACGAACTTTATGGATTAGTATCGCAACTTGAGAATTGTTCTCAAGCAAGAGCGCAAGGAGTATGTCCTTGAGTCTCATTATCACGATGACTTGCACGATAATGCTCTGGGTGCACGGAGAGCTTATGAGAAGCAAACGAATGATTACCTTGATGCGAGTTGTCTCATGCTTGCCACAATGTCTCTCGAGCTTGAAGCAATATGAGAACACAGATGCCTACAATATCATTGTGGGGTTGCGTGGTATGTTTGAGAACCAAGCAAAGTGAGAGGTTCAACACTTCAAAGTCCTTGTTTGCGTGCAGCTTGCGAAGGAATCCCGTCACCCTCATGTGATTAAGATGATTGTCTACATTGAGAGTCCGGAAAGCTTGGTTTTCCTTTAGCCAAGAGTTGGCTCTCGATGTGATTCTCCGATCGCTCCCCGAGCTTTGAGCCATTCATACTGAACTATCACATGAACAACATGGATAAGACCTTGGCGAGTTGCATGGGATGCTAAAGGCTGCCGAGGAAAGCATTAAGAAAAGCAGCAATCATGTGATGATGATGAAAGGCAAGGCAAGCCCAATGTCAAGAAAGGCGCGGTCAAAGAAGTTAGCTCCCGATGAGATCGCGAGCAGTTCTAAGGCCAAGCAAGTCAAGAAGGGCGCTGCTCTAATGCGATTGTTACTACTGTAAGCAATCGTGTCATTGGAAAAGGCGCCCAAAGTACTTGGAGGATCTTGAGAAGAAGAAGGGAAGTACGACTTCCTCTCCGGTATAAATGTTATAGAGATCAATCTTGCTACTTCATCCATCGATTCTTGGGTATTTGATACCGGATCGGTTGCTCACCTTGCAAATCGTTGCGGGGCTAAGAAGAAGTAGAAGTTTGAGGAGGAGCAAAGTGGATCTTCGTTGGCAATGGAGCAAAAGTTCTTCATGATCATTGTTGGCACCATGCCATTGTCTTTACCTTCAGGATTAGTTTTGGAATTGAATAATTGTTATTGTGTTCCATCTCTTTCCAAGAACATTATTTCGCTTCATGTTTGCAAGGAAGGTTATGACTTTAGATCTGTGAACAATGGTTGTTCTCTTTATTTCAAAGATATGTTCTATTGTCATACTCCATTGGTGAATGGGTTATATGTTCTTACTCTTGAAGAGTCACCGGTCTATAACATTAATGCAAAGAGGTAACGTTCGAATGATTTGAATCCCACGCTTATTTGGCAATCGCCGCTTAGGTCACATAAATGAGAAACGCATGGAGAAGCTCCATAGAGATGGTATTGCACTCATTTGATTTTGAATCATTTGAGACATGCGAATCTTGTTTACTTGGCAAGATGACAAAGGCACCTTTCACCGGTCAAGGTGAACGGGCAAGTGACTTATTGGCACTCGTACATTCGATGTATGTGGACCAATGAGCTCAATAGCCGAGGGGGTTTTCAGTACTTCATAACTTTTATCGATGACTTTAGTAGATATGGGTATATCTACTGATGAAGATAAGTCTGAATCCTTTGAAAAGTTCAAAGAATTCCAAAATGAAGTACAAAATCATTTAGACAAGACAATCAAGTTCCTACGATCCGATCGTGGAGGCGAGTATTTGAGCCATGAGTTTGGCAATCATCTAAAGGATTGTGGAATTGTTCCACAATTGACTCCGCCAGAACACCTCAATGGAATGGGGTATCTGAACGGAGAAATCGCACCTTATTAGATATGGTGCGCCCATGATGAGCCAAAGTGATCTTAGTTGTCTTTTGGGGTACGCTCTTGAAACACCGCTTTCACACTAAACAGGTTCCATCAAAATCGAGAAAAGACACCATATGAGATGTGGACAGACAACGTCCTAGCTTGTCTTTTCTTAAGATTTGGGGATGTGAGGCTTATGTAAAATGTTTACAATCTGATAAGCTCAGTCCTAAATCGATAAATGCTTCTTTATCGGGTATCCTAAGGAAACAAAAGGATATTACTTCTATAATCAAGGAGAAGGCAAAGTGTTTGTCGCCTTAGGCATGGTGTCTTCTTAGAGAAAGAGTTTCTCTCAAGAAGGGATGGTGGGAGCATGGTGCAACTTGAAGAAATTCGAGAAACACCAAAACGTTTCAGCTCCTACGAGAACCACAACAGATGAACAAATCGTTGAAGAACCCGTGTGGACACACCGGTACCACGAGGTCGAGAGGTCACGTCGTGCACCGAGAGGTACATGTTCTTGACTACTCAACAACGGGACATATTGTTGTTAGACAACGATGAGCCTAAGACCTATGAAGAAGCGATGGTGGGACCAGACTCGAGAAATGGCTTGAAGCCATGAGATCCAAATTGAATCCATGCACAGAATCAAGTTTGGAACTTGGTTGATCCACTGATGGTGTTAAAACCATTGAGTGCAAATGGATTTTCAAGAAAAGATAGACATAGATGGAAATGTTCACATCTATAAAGCGCGATTAGTGGCCAAAGGTTTCAAACAAATTCAAGGTGTTGATTATGATGAAACTTTTTCACCCGTCACAATGCTAAAGTCTATTCGATCATTCTAGCGATTGCTGCATATTTCGACTATGAAATATGGCAAATGGATGTCAAAACAGCTTTCCTTAATGGAAATCTGAGTGAGGATGTGTACATGACACAGCCCACGGGTTTTGTCGATCCGCAATCACCGAAAGATATGCAAGCTGCAAAGATCCATTTATGGATTAAAGCAGCATCTCGAGTTGGAACATTCGCTTTGATGAAGTAATCAAAGGGTTTGGTTTCATCAAGAACGAATAAGAGCCTTGTGTTTACAAAAGGCTAGTGGGAGCGCACTCGTGTTTCGGTCTTATATGTGGATGACATATTACTGATCGGAAATGACATTCCTATGCTCGAATCATTAAGTCTTCATTGAAAATAGTTTCTCTATGAAAGACTTAGGAGAGGCGGCATATATTCTGGCATCAAGATCTATAGGGATAGATCAAGAAGGCTAATTGGATTAAGCCAAGATACGTACATTGACAAGGTGTTGAAAAGGTTCAACATGCAGGATTCCAAGAAAGGCTTCCTACCTATGTCACATGGTATAAATCTTAGCAAGAGTCGGTGTCCTAGTACACCGATGAGCGGGATAAAATGAATGCGATTCCATATGCTTCGCTATGGGATCCATTATGTATGCCATGCTTTGTACACGCCCGCATGTCTCGTATGCTTTAAGTGCTACAAGTAGATACCATCGATCCAGTGAAAGTCATCGGATTGCCGTGAAAGAACATCTTGAAGTACTTGAGAAGAACTAAAGATGTGTTCTCGTCTATGGGGTGAGGAAGAGCTCGTTGTAAACGGTTACACCGATGCTAGCTTCCAAAATGACAAAGATGATTTTAGATCGCAATCTGGATTTGTGTTCACCTGAATGGCGGTGCGGTGAGTGGAAGAGTTCCAAGCAGAGACGGTTGCTTTGATTCTACAATGTAGTCGAGTACATAGCAGCTCAAGGCGCTAAAGAGGCCGTTTGGATCAAGAAATTTGTTTCGAGCTTGGTGTGGTGGCTAGTGCCTCCAGCCCAATGGACCTCATGTGACAATAGTGGGGCCATTGTGCAAGCCAAGGAGCCTAGATCGCACTGTAAGTCCAAGCACATTCTACGGCGATTTCATCTCATCTGCGAGATTGTGGAGAGAGACGATGTGAAGATATGCAAAGTACAAACGGATTTGAACATTGCAGATCCGTTGACAAAGCCACTTCCCAGCCAAAGCATGAGGCTCACACTAGGGCAATGGGTATTAGATACCTACATGGTTGACTCTAGTGCAAGTGGGAGCTGTTGGTGATATGCCCTAGAGGCAACATGGAGATGTTGAATATATCACATACTATGTTTATGATACATTGCTTTGTTCCTTGAAATAGACATTATCATTATTGATCAATGAGTATGTGACTTATTCATGAGACTCTTAATGCCAAAATGTTGCTATTTCTAAATGATCCCCGATCATATATCATATGAGGAACAAATATGATTCAAAGATCAGCATATGTATTGATTGATGATCATGTCTCATGGATCATGGTATGGAGATACCAAATCAATAATATGGACATGTGTTAGTGAACATATGTTGATAGACCCGCCATGAGACACTCGCGGAGATTCCATGTGTCATTAGTTGGTCTCAAGTAGTGTTTGTGTAGAATCCTTAGACTTGAGATCATCATGGTTCCCAACATGCGTAGTAGCCTATTTTGGGACTACTAACCACTACTCCGTGAACTGGGTAGTCATAAAAGTAGTCTTCGGGTTTGCTATGAAACATGTAGTGGGATGTGAATGATCAAGATAGAATTTGCCCCTCCTTATGGGAGAGATATCTCTGGCCCTCGATGTAATGGATTATGAAAGTGCATGGCCATGCCAATGTGATTGAGGAGTCAATCACAAGTTTATAATCCATCACGAATCGAGAGAGTGATTGAGCTATTAAGAGGATGACACGAGTCTCGCTTGAGCTTAATCTATATCGTGAGGCAAAGGGATTCGTACATGAGAACATTACGAGTTCACCGATATGATCTTTACGTATACTTTGGGGTTAATATGTCCGGCTAGAGGTCGCTATTAACAGGTGACCGGAAGGTGTTTCCGGTCGCGACCAAGTATACGTGAACCTGCTGTGGTCGCACACTTAACGGGTTAGAACACTAATTCGAATGTGATTCGGATGTGGTCTCAATTCGGATAGAGATCCGGATAGACTCCAATTGGGCCTCGGTCCACGAGGCCCAAGTGAGGAGGTCTATATATTTGGAGGCGGGGGTGAGGATGTACGCTCGTTCCTCCCGAGCAAAACCCTAGCCGCCACCTCCGAGCCAAACCCTAGCCGCCGCGAGTCTGCCGGGTACACTCGCGATCGGCGTTCACCTCCGGACGTGTGGATACCGGTGAGGCGCTGCTCGTTGCGGCGTTGATCGGCATCAACAAACTACGATTGGATCTGCTCGTGGTGTGGTTGATCGCGTGGAGGAGACGATCCGTTGGGACGATCGGCTACTTTCACTACTACCTCGACGCGCGTGGTTGGATCAGCTTCTCCAACTCTTCTTCCGCTGCGCTGCGTGTCTAGTGGTAACGATCTATGATCCCTCCTTAGCATGATGTCCTGGTGTGCGCGGTAGAAATTTTTTATTTTCTGTTATCGTAGCCTACGCGCGTTCCTTCATTAAGTCCATACAACGCTTTGGAAAGCTTGAAGACATGGTTTGGGTATTTAGGGTTCTCAAAACCTGGAGGCTGTCTCACATAGACTTCTTCCTCAATAAAGCCATTGAGGAAGGCACTCTTGACATCCATCTGGTAAAGCTTGAAACCCTTAGTAGCCGCAAAAGCAAGCAGGATTCTAATGGCCTCAAGTCTAGCCACAGGGGCAAAGGTCTCCTTGAAATCAAGACCCTCAAACTGGGAGAAGCCCTGAGCTACCAGTCTAGCTTTATTTCAAATAACCACCCCATCCTCACTCTGCTTGTTCTTGAACACCCAATTAGTCCCAATGACATTGTGACCTCGCGGGGGCTCGACAAGCGACCAGACTTTGTTTCTCTCGAAGTTATCTAGCTCCTTATGCATGGCATTGACCCAAGACTCCTCAGAGAGAGCATGACTAATATCCTTAGGCTCAAAGGTGGCAACAAAGGCAGAGTGGAGACAGAAATGTGACATGCTAGACTTTGAGCAAGTGACTCGCTCAAAGAGGTCTCCAATAATCTGCTCGAAAGGATGGTCTTTTTGGATATGTCGAGGAGGTCCAGGATGAGATGAAGAAGTGGCCTCGACCTCGTGAGCTGACGAGGTAGGAACAGAGCCACTAGCTCCAGAGGAAGCAGAAGGCATGGGCTGATCACCTGGAGGTGCGGTGGAAGAAGGCACCTCGAGGGGTGGATGAGGGACTGGATCAGGTAGACAACCCTCATCTCCATCGTCCTCATCATCCACAAAGATGGGCTTGAACTGCTCTAAAGAACCTGAGATATCTAGCCTAGTCCCCGGACTGGCCTCGTCGAAGGTCACCTCACAGGTCTCTACCATCTTACTAGACTCGCAGTTTCAGACCCTATACGCCCACGAAGAAGTCGAGTAACCTAGAAAGATACCATCACAAGAACGTGACTCGAACTTGTCTAGGTTCCCAGACTTCAAAATGAAACACTTGCAACCAAATACACGAAAATGAGAGACACTGGGCTTTCGCCCGTATCTCAGCTCATAAGAAATGTGATGCAAGTGTGCCTAAAGAAAAACTCGATTGGAAACATGGCACGCGGTCGCAATAGCCTCAGCCCAAAACTTCCTGGGTGTAGAGTACTCATCGAGCATCGTCCTGGCCATCTCGACCAAGGTACGATTCTTCCTCTCCACGACGCCATTCTGCTGTGGGACGTGCGGAGAATAAAACTGGTGCTCTACACCTGTCTCATCACAAAACCTCTCAAAGTAGGAATTCTTGAACTCCGTGCCATTGTCACTACAGATCGCTCGTAAGGCACCCGGGAGCTCAATAGAAAGCCTACTAAAAAGACCTCGAAAATGTGTAAACGTCTAATCCTTCGAGGCTAAGAAAAACACCCAAGAAAACCTCGAATAGTCATCGACCACAACAAGTATGTACCACTTCCCTACTGCTGACTGCACTCAAGCTGGTCCAACTGTGTCCATGTGGAGCGGCTATCCTGGTGCATCGGTCATGGTAACTGTGACCGGAGGATGAGAAGCGGCAACCATATTGCCGTGCCGGCATGGAGTGCAAACAAGATCTTTGACCATTTTGAGTTTCGGCAAACCACGAATGAGATCGTGGCCGCTAACTCGGGTCAAATGGTCAAATCCAATATGACCAAATCTCCTATGCCAGAAAGTCAAGTCACGGGACTCAGAAGCAACCAAACACCGGAGAGGATCACCAGAAGACTCAGAAAAATCAGCACGAAAAATCCTCCCATAACGAAATCCAAAACCGGACTCACCCAAGAATCAAGAATTTTGCAAGCGTTTTTCTTAAAGCTCACCTCATAACCGTCATCGGTAAGCTAAGAAACTAAAAGCAAATTATATCACAGCTTACTAACCAAGGCAACATCTCTCAAAAGAAATGAATCATTAACGCGCACAGTACCTTTGGCGATGACGCGCCCAAACGAAGCTTCTCCGAAGGTGGTTGTCTCATCACCTGGAGCGCGGGCTAGGAAAGAGAACCAACGTGAGTCTCCGGTCATGTGTCGTGAACACCTGGAGTCTACGAGTCAAACCTCTCCCTTTCCAGCCCGGTGAACCTGAGTCAAACAGAGAGTAAAGACTCAGTAATGGGATACACCAAGAGTGATTTTGGCACCCAATACTGAGTAACACACCGAGCAGATAAAGTAGTCAAGCACGACTAACCTCTATCTACCCTACGCTCTCTGTCACTTAACAAGCCAGAAGGTCTGTGTGCAGACCCGAAGCTATTGCTGGGTCCGACTGCTACGGAAAAGCGAGTCGGGGCACCAGCAACATGCTGATCACGCCGCGGGTAGCTATCTCGACAGGGGAAACGAGATCTACCCTCAGGACGGCGGAAGTCACGACCAAGGGGAGCATGAGGACGAAAACCAGAAAACTCAGAAAAACCAAGTCCTCGGTGCTGCCCAAAACCATCAGAAACTTCTGAAGCAAACCTAGACCTCGTGTTGGTCTTAGGGGCACTCAAGGTCTGGGGCTGACCCTGAATACGCCTAAGAGCCTCAACACGGTCTCTCCGCACAATCTTGATGCGCCTGAAGCATCTATCGACTGAGTGTCCATCCTTCTGACAGAAGGTGCAGTGATACTTTACCTTCTGAGAGGTAGAAGTAGCACGATGAGACTTCGCCTTCTGAGAGGCCGAAGCTGCAGGTGGAATCACCTTGCTGTCAGAGATCCCTTGGACAAAGCCCGCCGACTTGAATTTAACCTCATCAGATCTGGGCTCAACCTCGATCACACCTCCTACTATAGGTCTGAGAATAGCAGGTGGATGTTTCCTAATGTCCTCATAGAAATCATATCCTAGACCTTGATTGAACTTGCAAATCTTGGACTGGTCTAGAATAAGATTCAGCTTCTTCTTGCCTCCTACAAACCTCTCGAGAGTGTTCATAAGGTACTGACACTCCCGAAAGAGAGAGGTGCAAGAAGAGCAGGGAGAAGAGGGAATAGCAGAAGGTAAGGGAGTAGAAGAAGAAGAACCAACAGCAGAGGAACAAATGGCTTGTGCATGCACAGCCGACTCAGAGTGGACAGTCCTACTGCTAGTAGTTTGGTTCATGTCGCTAAGCGTCTCGACCTTACCCTTGGGCTTCTCCCCCACACCAGCAATCACATCACGATCAGTTGATGGCTTCACTAGTTGATCCTTAGTTAGCTTCCCACATTTTTCATTCAAAGCAACGAGTTCAAGTTTTAGTTTATCACAACTAATGCATGGTGAGCTAACAGGGTCCTTAGTCGCAAACTGAACCATTTTCTTATTAGTGTTAATCATTTCTTGAAACTGTTTTGAGATATATTCAAGTTTAGCTGTTAACTTAGGATAGTTCAAACATGAAGTAAAGGGCTCAAGTAGTGAAGCTTGCAATTTAGCAATTTTATGGTCCGCCCGTTTTAGATTCATCTTCAACTTATTGCAATTTTCACAAGACTCAAGCAGATCCAGAAGCATGGTATAAAGACCTCTAAATGTGTTGTCCTTATCCTCACATGAGGTGCAAGCAATAGTCTTAATAGTAGTAGATGAAATAGAAGCAACCCTACTCATCTCTAGTTCAGCTAAAAGACTAAGATTCTCCACCTTAACATTATCAAGCTCGGAGGACAGACTATCATGCGAGGTCCTTAATTTCTCCATATCACCCAACAGAGCACAGCATGTCTCACACTCATCACGGGAGGGAGCAGATGTAAGTGAAGTAAGCTCCCATGATAGTCTATCTACTTCCTTCTCCAACTCAGTACACCTAGCCCTAGACTTAGCATGGAATCTACCTAGCTTAAGAAAAGCATCATTAAGCTGGTCGTAGGTGGGGCTTACCTCGTTGGAGTCGGAGTACAGCTCGCTGTCGCTCAGTTCGCCCTCAAGGGCCATGAAGCACATGCCAGAGAAGTCGTCGCCGCCCTTGGGGTCTTGGTCACCCGTCCCGTCGTCGTCGCTCCATCCCTCCACCTCGCTGAGGTCGAGGTCGTCGAACGCGGTGAGGACACGGTGGAACAGCTTCTTGGCTTTGCCAAGGTCGTGGAACTTCTTCTTTCCTTGGACATGGGCTGGAGGCTTCTTGTTACGGTTCTTGTCGATGTAGTCGTTCTTACCCGAACCGCCGTAGTCATTCTTGCCCTTCTCCAGCTTGGGGCAGTTTGCCCGAATGTGGTTGGGACCACCACACTCGAAGCAAATCATGGGTCCACCTCTCTTTCTGTCTCTCCTCCTCTTGTAAGCATGAGAAAACTTCCAAGCTAGGAGGGCCAGCTGTTCATCCTCAAACTGCTCTAACTGATCATCAGTCACATCACAGAGAGCAGCGAGAGAGAAACCACACAGCGAATCAGACGAAAGACTTGAAGCCGAACTGGGATCGGTGACTAGGGCCATCGACTGTGACTTCGATTTGCGAGAGATAATGTCAATCTCGTAAGTCATGAGGCGCGAGTACAGCGCATCAAGAGTCAAAGTCGAGAGGTCCGTGGTGTCCTTGATGGTAGTCACCTTCATCTCCCAAACCCGCAAGTCAAGTGCAGCGAGCATCTATCGAGCGTTATTCGAGTCGGGGTATGTGAGACCGACCACTCGGAGGTTGCTCAGAATCTTGTGAAAACGCGCAAAACACTCATCAAGGGACTCGCCAGCGAGCATTTCAAACTTGTTGTAATCTCGCTTGAACTGGTCCTGTGGCACCGTCTTTATTTGGGTGGTGTCCTCATGGTAAGCATCGAGGGTCTCCCAAATATCGAAGACGGACGAAAGATAAGAGATGCGGTCAAACTCGCTATGACTCAACCCCTGGATAATGATGTTCCTTGCCTTAGTGTTCGCCTCAACATCAGCCATGTTCCTGGCATTGATGTTTTCATCGGCAGGAACAACAAATCGTACTTTGACTTCACGCCAGATGGCGTAGCCCTGAGCCTGGATGTAGGTCTCCATCCGACTCTTCCAGAAGGGATAGTCGATCCCATCGAAGACCGGGGTCTTGGTCGAGTACTTGTCCGTCGTCATGGCTCTAGAAACCGGTTAAGATCTATTGAAAAGAGCAAACCGGCTCTGATACCAATTGTTGGATCGAAGTCGGCGATAGAGGGGGGTGAATGGAGCCCTAAAAAATTACCCCGAGAATCCACAGCACTTTCTTCTCCGATAGCTAGCTTAGTTATGAAGCGAGAAAAATTAACGGTAAAAGAAAACCAAGAGGACAAGCTAAAAACGAAAGCTAAAAAGCAAACAAAAAGAAAGAGTTCGCTTCAAAACAAAAAGAACTAAAAAGAGAAAATGAGCATCTAACAAAACCGAGAGCTGTTGAAAGAGATATGAAGAACTCTGATGCCGAAATAAAGATTTTTGCCAAAAAAAGCACTCAAGTGCTAGAAACCTACTAAAAGAACCAAGCAGCAGATGGAAGAAGTCAGCAGACAAAAGAAGCTACTAGCAGTAGTAGTATTTAACCGAGTAAAAGGAGTACAAAGCAAGAAAATTAATGGAGCCATCAACGCCTGTCCAACAAAATAAAGAGCTACAGACTTGAGGCAAAAAACTCATATATATATATATATATATATATATATATATATATATATATATATATATATATATATATATATATATATATATATATATATATATATATATATATATATATATATATATATATATATATATATATATATATATATATATATATATATATATATATATATATATATGGACCAGATCGATTTGATTTTTGATCGAATATTGAGAGGTTCACGTAGCAAAATCGAGCAGCAAGGATGTCATGCGATCGCCACCAAGAAATGACAGAAACTGCAGAAAATAAACAAAAAACAAAAAAAAACTTTGCCAAAAGCATTCAAATGCTAAGAAGATGTCATATGGCAGAAGGAAGTTGTTGGCAAAAAGTAACGTGCAGGGAATGAAGACTAAAAAGAAAAGCATGCAGCCAAGAGGATCACAAGAAACTGAACTGAATCAAGACAGAGATAAGAAATGGACCAAAAATCTGTTAACAAGAGGAGACTGCAGGTGGACTGTAGGATTGCCCTTGAGCATATTCTCAGTTCACGCAAAAATTAATTTGCTACTTCTTGACCAAAGATACAAACTAGAAAATAAAACGAAATCAAAACACAGAGGAAGGCAAAACTAAGAACAACATGAACAAGAACAAAGCAGCTCTCATAGATAGCCAAGAAGACATGAATGATTACATGAGTTTGTTGTCTACAACCCTCTCATCTCATGCATACATGGAGAGACACAAACATAAAAATCTGAAACTCACTCTCTCAATTTCAGCACTAGAGAGCACCTCTCTATTTATAGCCTCCATAATGGGTTCACACCATGCTTTACCCATTAAGCCTCCACCAACTCATGGCACTTTATCCACAATCCACTTCCTTTAGTGCAGCTTTGCGTATTCACCAAAACACCCCTCGCGCACCTTCCAGGAAGCTTCCTCATTTCTTGCCCTCCAAGCCACGCAGCTACCTCGAGCCCTCGCTATCTTCAGCACACCTCGACCGTTCTGACCTCGGCACCACCTACGCCTAGTCCAGTCATCCCGTGCCTCGCCATGACTCCACCTTGATATCCTGCAGCCATCGCAGACAAGAAACAAACCACATAGCACCGCTCGAAATATTGTAACCATACAATAATATCAGAGGAAATACTCAAAGCCCAAACCGATCGAAACGAAAAATAACCGACTTAAGCACGTTCGACCTAGTTCGACAGGGTCCGACCGAAACTAATTGCACCGAGCAACGACATGGTCCGAACCACACAAACCAAACTCGACTTTCCTAAAAACAGACGTCAATTACTCATCACACAACCGGGGTCACCTCCACATGGTCTCTCACTCAAACATTTATGTAGGGATTTCTTCGATTCTTCTGTATGTAAGTTAAAGATTTGCACTTGGACGCTCATAAAAGTTGCTAAAATTGACCGTTCGATCATATTTTAATCAAGTTAACCCTTTTTAAATGTTACATGATATACATTCTGTCTGCAACTGAACTCTTAGACTGTTGCTAAAAATACGAGTCTTGTAACCAAAAAATAGAATCACAATAACCAAAAATACAATGGTCTGGTACCTCGACATAGACGCATCCAATGACATGACGGGGGCCATGAGATGTTCTCTGACCTAGACATGTCGGTTCAGGGGTCAGCGAGATTTGGGGATGGATCTCACATGGAAATCAATGGCCGTGGCGTGGTGCCATTCAAGTCCCAAACTGGTGAGCACAAAGTCTTATCTGATGTTTATTATATACATCAGTTAAGGAGTAATATAATTAGTTTAGGGCACCTCAATGAGCATGGCTACGAAACGGTGTTGGAAGAAGGCATTCTGAGCATCTATGATCAAAAGAGAAAGCTGCTGGCTAGGCAAATAAGTTATGGAATCGACTGTACTTGCTTCACTTGGGCTGCCCCAGCTGGGTTTTGTCTTGGCAAAATTTGGTGTGAAGGAAGACGAGCTATGGAGCAAGGTTAAGAGAATGCAGAGTCAGCACGAGGATGATGTGGATGCACTGCGCTCTAGAATGCAGTTGTTTTAGAATGCAGTTGCACACACAAGTGGTGATGTGTTCACTTTCTTGTATGAGACTACTACTATAGCGTGAGCATCGGAGAAGCACCAAGATTAGGGGTGATTGTTGTGCTAATCTTATTTTTGTTCGGTTTTCCCTTTCTAATCATCTAAGTTTAGAGCCGCCTTGTTAATAGCAGGTTCTGCAATTAGTTCTTTGTGTTGCTTTCGTCAGTCATTTCAGAGTCTCGGTCCAAGTTGAATAAATGTTCAGAACGTGTGTGTTCTAAACGTGGACTGGTAACTTGGTTCATGATCCGTATTATGCGTGATATGGCTGAGTTGTAGGGTGTAGTTGCTAGAGTAGAAGATCAGCAGTTGCCATCTGCGTGTGTGCTGTTATTTTGCTTTCAGTGTGTTTTCGGTTGAACTATAGCACGTATGAAAAGGAATAAGAAGAGTAGCAAAATATTGAAAAACTGTCGCTGACGTGTCCAGTACAAGCGATTTCTCCTAGGTAAGAGAGATAGATCAAACATAGGTAATGCAAGAAAAATACAAGATTGAACACATGAGACAGGATAGGGGAACTCCTTTATTGCTTTCTCTTCCACAAGTACAAGGTATAATCATTGGGACCCTCTATTTATAGACTACAGGATAAAGTGCTCATCATGGGGCCAAATTCTGCAGGCCCAGGCCTAGGTTTTCTAACACTCCCCCCTTGAGCACTCATCAGATATGTTCATGCCTCATAAAAACTCCATAAAAACCCAGTGAAAAAAATTTGGAGAAAGAGTACGTGATACATGTTATGCTATGTTGCACAAATTGCCCCATTAAAAACCTTGGCTGAGAAACTTTTGGAAAACTCGTCAAGGGAAAAAGAGTACAATCCACCCAATTTTATTTAATCTACAGAATTTATTCAATGGGTACTCGATCTTCATGATCAAGTTTTAATAGTGAGTTTGAGAAGAATCTCCCCCTAAGTTCTGCACTTTTCTAAGTCTCATTATTCCAATTCCACATATACAACTTTCAAAGTGAGATGCTAGAAGTGACTTAGTGAATAAATCTATAAGATTTTCACATGACTTAGTATGCAATATCTTAATTTCATCCATCTTTTGTAATTTAGGAGTATAAAGGAACTTGGGGTTGATATGCTTTGTAAGATGACTCTTCACGTAATCTATCTGCACTTGTGCAACACAAGTTGCATTATCTTCATAGATAATTGTGGTAGCTTGCACGATATTCAATCCACATGACTGCTGGATGTGGTGAATCATTCGTAAATGCTATGATTTCCAAGTGATTCGTCAAAGTTAATAGAAGACTTTTCTTGGATGATTTTCATGAAATTGCAATTCCACCACATAGGAATATATAACATGTTTGTGATCTAGCTGTATGCGGGTTTGACATGTACTTGGCATCTACATATCCTATCATATCCAGGTCTTGGTTCTTTCTATAGAATAAACCAAGATCTGCTTCCTTGGAGGTATCGGAAGATGTCCTTTATCCTTTGCCAATGCCTTTTGGTAGGTTCTGCACTATACCTTACTAATAGGTTTACGAAAAATGCAATATCCGGTCCAGTGCAATTTACTAAATACATAAGTGCTCCTATTGCACTTAAGTATGGGACTTTCGGTCCTAGGACTTCCTCCCCCTCTTCTCTAGGTTGGTACAAATCATTGTCTTACTATAAATATCTTCTGATCATTGTTACTTTCAATGGGTATGCCTTTTCAAAACCGAATCTTTCTAACACCTTTTGAGTGTATGCAAACTGATGCACTAATATCCCTTCAGGAACATGCTCAAGCTGCAAGCCTAGGCAATATTTGGTTTTACCCAAATCTTTCATTTCGAACTCAAACTCCAAGTAAGAGCTCGCTTCCTTTATATCTTCTAGGGTTCCGATGATATTAAGATCATCTACATATATTGAGATTACACAATATTCATTCTGAGATCATCATATAAATACACAGTGACAATTCTCATTATTCATGTAGCCTTTCTTATATAGAAAGTCACTTAAGTGATTATACCACATCCTGCCTGATTGCTTAAGTCCATACTAATTTTCTGAGTTTCGCACTGTTACATATTTCTATTTGCTCTGTCTTGGTTCGGGACAGGGATACGTTCAAATACCTTCATATAAATATCCGAATCCAAGTTTTTATAAAGGTATGCAGCTACCACATCCATCAATTTCATTTCTAAATTCAAGTCAGTGCCATTGAGGTTAAATATCTAATAATGCCACCCATGATCGCGAAATAGGTTTTTTCATAATCAACTCCTGTACATTGAGTGAAATCTTGTGCAACAAGCCTTACATTATATCTTACGACTTCATTTTTCTCATTTCTCTTTTGAACAAATACCCACTTGTGCCCTATAGGGTGCACATGGGGAGGCATGCAGCTTACAGGTTTATAGATATTTCATCATGGGTTAATTCTTCTGTGTGCACATAGTTTATAGATATTTCATCATGGGTTAATTCTTCTAATGCTTCTACTTGCTCTCTGCTCCTTCTAGTTGCGGGGGCAAGTCTCTTTAGTTTTTCAGCTCCGATGTGTGTGTACATATCCATGCTGGTTTCTCCCTCCATGGGAATATTCAAATTTGGTATGGCTTTCCTTGAAGGTACCATACCGATGCCAGATCTCAACTGGCTCCCTTGAAGGTACCATACCGATGCCAGATTTCAACTGGCTCCCTTGAAGGTACCATACCGATACCAGATCTCAACTGGCTCCCTTTCTAAGTCTAGGGAACTTCAGTGATTGACTGTGTTAAGTCCTTCTTATCCTTTTTCACTAGGCGTCCCCGGTTACTTGGGATTTGAGGGGCCGGAGTTCTCGTCCTTTTATTCTGAGGCCTCTAGACAAGATTAGGGATACCTTCAATATTCTTCGATATTTCAACCCTCTCTGGTGCATTGCGTGCAAGCACATGCGAATTGGTCACATTCTTTAAACCATTAAAGTGGTCAGGCAATTGGTTTGCTAATACTTGCAAATCAATAATCTTCTAGACTTCTCTATCTGCTTAACTAGTACGTGGGTCATGTGCATGGATTCCCATGGCTTGCCATATAATTTCCCGATATTTTCATCAAAGGGTTGATTTCCTCCCCAATGTCAAGAGACTATCCTCATCAAATATACTATTAGCGAACGGTCTGTATGCAAATCTCCTCTCACGGGGTCCAGATACCTGATTATGGATGTTGTCTTATAACCAACGTATATCCCAGACTTTTAGAGAGGGCCCATTGTAGTACGCTGTAGAGGGGTATAGGTACATAAACCTTGCAACCAAACATATGGAGATGAGAAATTTTCAATGCTAACCCTTGCGCTAGTTGTACTAGTGAATGGATGTTATATGCCGATGGTATAAAGTTGATGAGAGTTGCTGCATGTAGGGCTACGTGTCCCCAACATGTAGTTGATAAATTATAATTCTACCAAAGTGGTCGGGTAATAATGTAGAACCGAACTGGCAACAGAGGGGGGTGAATGGTGGCTTCAAACCTCCCCAAGTATCCACACAATCTTCTTCTCCAATAGCAATAGAAGCTATCAAGCAAGAGGATAAATGCTCACTGAAACTGAAGAAAAGAACAAAAATAGAGAGGAAAAATGAAACAGAGAAAACAAAGCAATCCAGAGAGCAAGGCCGGTCTGACCGTAAGGGTATTACCGGTCTGACCGCAGAAGCAAGGCCGGTCTGACCGCAAAAGGATTGGCGGTCTGACTGCCGAAACAACTCCGGTCTGACTGCCAAGGAAAGAGCGATTTGACCGCCGTTGTAATTTTGGTCCGACCGGGAAAAAAGTCGGTTTCAATTTAGGTTTTGTATTTTAGTTTCAGTAGACCGAAAAACAGACGGCCAGAGATTACCACACCGACAAAGCAAATCGAGCAAGAGACCTGAAGCAACACAAAAGCAACCGACCGAGGACTGAACAGATCAGATACTACAAACCAGAAACTGCAAACAAAAGAGAAAAGCAAAACTGAAAAGAAAAAGCAAAACCGAAAAGAAAAGCAATCAGGCAACCTGAAGAAAACAAAAAGTGACTGACTGAAAACTCTCGGCACAGTAAATACTGAAGAAGAACAGAAATCAGACAAATGGTCGAACGTTCGCTGCTCTTCTCATGTCAATTGATCAGGACTTCATTCTAAACAGCAAATTGAATTTTGGAAGAGGAAAATACAGACAAGGAGCAATCTCGGCTGAAATAGACACAGACAGAACAAGAAACCAGAGAGACTGAAAACAGATAACCAGTACATACTGTAATGCCGAAATGAAAACAGAAGATGATACCAAATTCCAAATAGCTTGTGATTCTCAAAACTTTTGATCATGAGACTTTTGATCACAACAAGGAAAAGACATTAGATCAAGAAAACACAAAGCTCAAACAACTTTCCATCGAGACAACAAGAACACAAGATTCCTCTGCCTCCAGAAACAGTAAACCCTTGAAATAGAGGAAATTTGAGCGAATAATTTTTCGGAAAGAAAACTGCTATTGAGATCTTTGCTCTCAGGAATTAGCTAGCCAAGGGGCTTTGAGGGGATTCCCAGATCAGAGCGAAATGGTTCTGCAGCTACTTGATCAAACACTCCATTCAAACTGAAAAGAAACAGAGAACATCATAAAGCAGCAAAGAAGGAGTTGAAGCAAAACACAGAGAGAAACATGAAATCAGAACATCTCAAACACAAGACTTCTCAAATGGATTCAGAGAGATAAATGATTACATAATGTAATTGTCTACAACCATTTCATGCCAGGTCTCACATCCTGAGCAACACACAAAAGAAAACAAAAGCTAAACTCCACACATGAGCAACCATGCTCTCCAGACACAACTCATGCAGAAAAGAAACCAGGCAAAAACTTACACCTCCACTAGGGAACAACCCTCCTATTTATAGCTTCAAGTTACCGGGTTTACTTCTTGCTTTACCCATTAGCTCCAACAAATTCAGCACTTAACCCATTAACTCAAATCGAATCCGCTTCCTCAAGCCTGAGTCAATTTTACCAAATTGCCCCTCACGCTTCTTCCTGGAAGCTTCCTCCTCTTGCCTTGTTGTCCAAGCCTTGCAACCACCTTGATCCCTCGCCGTCTTCGGCATCTCCCGACCACTTTGACCTCAGCACCGCCTGTGCTTAGTCCGGCCATCCCATGCCTCGCCACGACTTAGCCTCAAAGTCCTGCAACCATCATAGACAACAAAACATCACATAGCACCGCTCGAAACACTGTAATCATACATTTGCATCAGTAGAAAGTACTCAAGCATGAAATAACCCTATGACCGGTTGAAGTAGTAGAACAAGTGTCCCAATACGTCTGACTGCGTTCGACAAGGACCAACCACAGCCGACTGCGCTACGCTACAACTTGGCACGAAACACACAAACCAAACTCAAACTAACTAGAACAAGTGTCAATTACTCATCACAAACATAGGGTCACCTCCACATGGTCTCTCAATCTCCCCCTTGATGAGTATATTGACAAACACAGAAAAAGCATAAAGTTGAGTTTGAATTTTTGTTTAAACCAAAAGAGTCACACATGGTCTGAAGGAAAAAAAATAGAAAGACTCTTGACAAAAGAGAACGCTGGAGCAGAAACTGAAAGAACAAATTTTTCTCCAAAATTCCAGAAAATTCCCTTGAAATGGCTTTTTCTCCATTATTCTCCCCCTTTTGGCCATAAAATCATCAAGATGCAAGGAAGAAAATGGAGCATGATTTGATTGAAATGATTGAATCTTATTCATTTTAAGCATAGGAGCCATGAAGATTATCCAAAATGGTTCTTTGAGTATTACACCATGCCATAACACAATAGAATGATATCTAGATCATGACAATGCATGTATAGATAGGTTAAACAAAATAAGTCATAATATGAGAATTAGTCGAATTTCTTAGCATATTAAGTCATCCACGATTATAGTCTAGCTAAAGGTATCCAAGGATGATGCAGACTATGTCAATATTCTAAGTGGAATCAAGAAGCTAACATTGGGTCAATTTGGAGTGCTACAAGTTCAAGAATGAATCATTTGTTCAATACTTTGTCTTTTTGTAATTAAGCAAATTTAGCACAAGTGACATGTTTTTCCATTGTGAGCCCCCATTTCTTTTCCAAATCCAGATCTGGCAGATCTGATGGGTAAGATGTACGGGCTCTGCGCGACGCCGAGCCTCAACGCCGAGTGCGTTGACGTTGAGCCCCCGTGCGAGCCCCCGCTCGATGTCTATACACGAACTGCACACATGAAACATCCATCTACGTGAACGCACGAAGCATCCACCTACATGCATGCATATATAACATACCCGTTCGTCCATGCATGAATGGCCTCTAAGTCCACTACTGCTTGTCTTCATACAGGAAAGAGCAAGTATATGTGAGGCTTCTATCTCCGAACTCCATATGGACTTCGCGTCGGCCTCCACACCAGACCGCGAGCCCCACGTCCGAACTCGTCGTCGCCAAGCTCGCCGACGAACGCCACGCCACCGAGCGAGCTGGAGCCGGCTCTACCGTGCCGGCACGCCGGGCTTCGCCCCGACTTCGCGACGTTGGCTCTCGCCACTGACTTCGGCAGGGCGGACTCCGCGCAACCGAAGCCGTCCGGGTGCGGACCTCCGCGTCCTCTACAAAAGTACAACCTCGTTGGCAGCTCGGGTACGGCACGCGGCGGGAGCGCCTCGGAAAGGACTCCGTCAAGTGCACCTCGGCGCCAAGCCCCCCGCACCAAGTCTCCGCGCCACATATACGAACTGCAGGCATGCAGCCAGGAAGTATCCAGCCAAATGTCTACTCATGCATGCGTACATAAAATATCTATTCACGCATATGTGCAAAGCATCCATCCATGCGTACGTAAAGCTCTTATCTATGCATGCATGTGAAGCACCCAGGTATCCATCCATGCATGCATGGCCCTACGTATGCATGCATGGGATTTCCTTCTCTGCGTGTCCATATTATTTATCAATCCGCACATGCATGGTGCGAGCTGGCGTGGGAGCTGGCATGCGCAAAGAAGGCATCTCCCCCTGCCGCTGAGGCTCGGCGACGGCGTCTTCGCCCAGGAACTCCGCCATGAGCTGCGCTCTCCGTCCTCTTCCACGGCTTGCATGCATGCACCCACCTCCACTCGGCTAGCCGCGCAGGAAGCCTACTTTGACCCTCCGTGAGCCAGACGCAACTGCGCGCCCTTTGGCCTTCGCATCGTCGACTTCCGTGCCAACGGAGCCTGCCCCGCGTCGACGACTGATGAAAAATGACAAGCGTGCCTCTGCGCCAGTCTCCGCACATCTGCAAGCTGGCTTCGCTGCTTCGGCCTCCGCGTACCTCGGCGTCTCCTCGTCGTGGCTCCGTCGGCTGCTGCAGTCTCCGCCCACCTTGGCTCCACGCATAGGGACTCCGCGCGCCTCGACCTCCGCGCACCGTGGCTTCCCTGCTTCGGCCTCTGTGTACCTTGGCGTCTCCTCGTCGTGGCTCCACTGGCTGCTGCAGTCTCCGCCCGCCTCGGCACGCACGACCGGACCCGGTCGCCTCTCCGACAATGCCTTCAGCCTTCCCGCCCGCATGGAAGAGCTCATGGCAAGGTACGGCAAGGTATGGAGGTGCCCGCGGCCGAGCCCGTCCAAATCACGGAGTACGAGTGCGCCGGACTCCGCACAGCCGAGGACGACCCCGACCTCCGCTCGTCTCCGCGTCAGCAGTCGGCAAGCCTGCACCAAGTCTGTTGGAGCCCGCGTCAACTCCGAGCTCCACGCCGACCCCACCACGGCGAGGTCGCCCCCGCGCCACGTCCTTCGCGACGGCAAAGCCTTCCCCGACATTGTCGCAGGAGTCAAAACGAAGCATCCAGCGTTCACCCATGCATGCAGGCAATTTCAGAGCCGGAAGAGCGGGTCAAGTCGCGCGAGCCGGCCGAGTTCCGATTGGCGGCGTAGGCGCTCGCCAGCACGACGTACTCGCCGGTGTTCCCTAGCTGCAGCCGGGAGAAGCGGCACGCAGCAAGCTCGACGAGCCCCAAGTCGCCATGCTCGCCCAGCACGGTCGCCCGGAGGGTCTCCGCCGCCGACTCCATACCCTACGACGAGGCCTCCGCTAGCTTCGAGCAGCCAGGGTCTCCGCACCTGCAAAGTATACTCGCGCCGCCACCATCCAGCCCGTACGCACTGCATGTGAGTATGTGTGAGGCTTTAATAGTAGCCTCTGCATTCCTTTCGTGCACGGCCTTAAAGAAATGGTTTCTCATCATATCATTCGCTGCCGCTACAGTTCCATTCGAGAGCATTTGATTTGGCCGTGTTTGCGTCTCCGGTTTTTGCCTGTTCTGGGCTCCCGTAGCATCTATTGCTTTCCGTACTGCATTCGAGCGCTTTGTTGTGCAAGTCTTCGCCATTTCTTTGATATCTCTGTTTTGGTCCTCATTTTTATTTAAATCGCACGATTGCCTCAAGCGCCGGCATACTTACGGAGTATAAATAAGACGAAGCGTCGAGGTTCGCCTCCGCACGCACCCTTACCGCCCGCAACGCGCGGAGGCTTGCCTCCACGCACGCTCACGGACTCTAAATAAGACGTAGCGCCGAGGTCCGCCTCCGCACGCACTCTACGAGTATAAATAAGACGAGCGCCGAGGTCCGCCCCGCACGCACCTCACCGCCGCAACGCGCGGAGGCTTGCCTCGCGCTAGTCTACGGACTCTAAATAAGACGCAGTGGGGGACGCCCGCGCGCACTCCACAGAGTATAAATAAGACGTAGCGTCGAGGTCCGCCTCCGCACGCACCCTCACCGCCCACAACGCGCGGGGGCCTACCCCGCGCGCAGTCTACGAACTCTAAATAAGACGTAGCGTCGAGGTCCGCCTCCGCACGCACTCTACGGAGTATAAATAAGACGCGGATATTATCCATGCGCACTCTAGTGAGTATAAACAAGACGCGGATCCCGCGCACGCATGGGTGTTGTCCAATGCGTACTCTCCGGAGTATAAATAAGACATGAATGTTGATCTCATGCACTCTACGGAGTATAAATAAGATGCGGATGTTGTCCCTGCGCACTCTACTGAGTATAAACAAGACTCGGATCCCGCTCATGCATGGATGTTCTCCATAGGCGTATACTCCGGAGTACAAATAAGACGTGGATGTTGATCCCACGCACTCTACGGAGTATAAATGAGACATGGACGATGCTCTCATGCACTCTACAGAGTATACAAATTGCGACATGACCGAGACACCAGGGAGTGTCTCGCTTTAAGCGGCACACCACTTGGATATCGCGCCCTCATGCGCGTGGCACCAGGGAGTGCATCGCCACTGTTTTTGAAGGTAGAGGAACGGCGGCTACGACTCCCTGCCTCCGCGCGCGTAGCGACCTCAGCTTACGCCGTAAGTGCCCGCTCTCCGCGGGCACTGTTTTTGAAGATAGGGCAACGGCGGCTCCACCTCCCTGCCTCCGCGCGCGTACCGCCCTCGGCCTACGCCGCAAGCGCTCGCTCTCCGCGGGCACTATTTTTGAAGGTAGGGGAACGGCGGCTCCGCCTCCCTACCTCCGCGCGCGTAGCGCCCTTGGCCTACCCCGCAAGCGCCCACTCTCTGCGGGCACTGTTTTTTGAAGGTAAGGAACGGCGGCTCCGCCTCCCTGCATCCGCACGCGTAGTGCCCTCGGCCTACGCCGCAAGCGTTCGCTCTCCGCGGGCACTATTTTTGAAGGCAGGGGAATGGCGGCTCCGCCTCCCTACCTCCGCGTGCGTCTCGCCCTCGGCCTAGGCCGCAAGCGCCCGCTCTCCGCGGGCACTGTTTTTGAAGGTAGGGGAACGGCGGCACCGCCTCCCTACCTCGCCAGACGCTTTCGCCCACGCAAGCGCCGCTCTCCGCGGCACTGTTTTGGAAGGTAGGGGAACGGCGCTCCGCCTCCTCGCCTCGCGTAGCACCGCCGGCCTTCCCAGCAAGTGCCCGCCTCCGCGGGCACCGCTGGCGTAGGGGAACGGGGCTCCGCCTCCTTGCCTCGCTGCATCCTCTTCGGCCTATGCCGCAGCGCGCTCTCCGCGGGCATCGCTGGTAGGGGAACGGCGTTCGCCATCGCCTCGCGCAGACGCCCTCGGCCTACGCCGCAGCGCCGCTCTCCGCGGCACTCGCTCGAACGAGGGGAACGGCGCCCGCCTCTCGCCTCCGCTACAGACGCCTCGGCATACGCGCAGCGCCCGCTCCGCGGCACCGTTGTTTTTGAAGGAAGGGGAACGGCGGCTCCGCCTCCCTGCCTCCACGCGTACGCCCTCGGCCTACGCCGTGAGTGCCCGCTATCCGCGGGCACTGTTTTTGAAGGTAGGGGAACGGTGGCTCCGCCTCCCTGCCTCCGGATGCGTAGCGCCCTTGGCCTACCACGCGAGCGACCACTCTCCACGGGCACTGTTTTTGAAGGTAGGGGAACGGCGGCTCCGCCTCCTTGCCTCCGCCGCCAGACGCCTCGGCCTATTTCACGAGCGCCGCTCTCGCGGCATCGCTTTTTGAAGGTAGGGGAACGCGGCCCGCCTCCCCGCCCACACGCCAGATCGCCCTCGCCTACGCCGCAGCGCCCGCTCCGCGGGCATCGCTTTTGAAGGTAGGGAACGGCGGCTCTACCTCCCGCCTCCGCGCGCAGACGCCTCGGCCCACGCTGCAAGCACCGCGCTCCGCGGGCACTGTGTTTTGAAGGTAGGGGAACAGCGGCCCGCCTCCCCGCCTCTGCGCGCAGACGCCTCGGCCTACGCCACAAGCGCCCGCTTGCAGCACTGCTTTTGAAGGTAGGGGACGGCTCCGCCTCCGCCTCTCCTCGCGCATATCGCCTCGGCCTACGCGCGCGCCCGCTCTCCGCAGGCATTGTTTTGAAGGTAGGGAACGGCTGCTCCGCCTCCTCGCCTCGCCCGTGTCGACGCTCGGCTGCGCGGTAAGTGCCCGCTCTCGCGTGCCTTGTTTTTTGAAGGTAGGGGAACGGCGGCTCCGCCTCCGCCTCGCCAGACGCCTCGGCCTACGCCGCAGCGCCCGCTCTCGCGAGCACTATTTTTGAAGGTAGGGAACGGCAGCTCCGCCTCGCGCGCGTAGCGCCCTCGGCCTACGCCACGAGCGCCCGCTCTCCACGGGCACTATTTTTGAAGGTAGGGGAACGGCGGCTCCGCCTCCCTACCAAGCGCCAGAGCGCCCTCGGCCTACCCAAGCGCCCGCTCTCCGCAGCATCGCTTTTTGAAGGTAGTGGAACAGCGGCCGAGCACCGCCGCCGCCGCCTTGTAGGCATCGCCCGCGAACGGCACGGCTCGCGCGCCGGCGTGGGACTGCGCCGTCCACCTCGTAGGCATCGCCTTGGTGGGACGGCACGGCTCCGGCGCGATTCTGGTGCTGGACGCCACCGTCCGCCTCGTAGGCATCACCTCGGCAAGACGGCAAGACGCCGCCGCTCCGCCGCCGCCGTCGCCTCGTAGGCATCGCCGGCGGGACGGCACGCCTCGGCGCTCGATTTCGCCGCCCGCCTCGTAGGCATCGCCTCGGCGGGACGGCATGGCTCCGGCGCAGGACTTCACCGTCCACCTTGTAGGCATCGCCTCAGCGGGACGGCACGTCCTCGGCGCTTGACTTCGCCTTCCGCCTTGTAGACATCGCCGGCGGGACGGCATGGCTCGCGCAGACTTCGCCGTCGCCTCGTAGGCATCGACGCAGATGACACGCCCGGCGCCGACTCCGCCATCCGCTGTAGGCATCGCCGACGGACGGCATGGCTCGGCGTAGACTCGACGCCCGCTCGTAGGCATCGCCTCGGCGGGACGGCACGTCGTCAGCACTCGACTTCGCCGTCCGCCTCGTAAGCATCACCTCTGCGGGGCACGCCTCGGCGCGATTCGCCGCCCGCTCGTAGGCATCGCCTCGGCGGGACGGCATGGCTCGGCAGACTTCGCCGCCCGCATCGTAGGCATCGCCCGGCGAACGGCATGGCGCCGGTGCAGACTTCGCCGCCCGCTCGTAGGCATCGCTGGCGGGCGGCACGCCTCGGCACTCGACTTCGCCGCCCGCTCAGACATCGCCGGCGGGACGGCATGACTTCGCGCAGACTTTGCAGTCCGCCTCGAGGCATTCGCGTCCGAATATTACAAATTCATATTCAGATCAAGTTTTACCATATCCAACTCCAAATCCAAAAAATAAACGTGAGTTAAGATATGATTTAAACAATATTCGTCCACATCTCGCCCAATTACACCTCTAATACTGAAACATCAATGTTTCCCCAAATCAAATGGTTTGATAGGTAGCAAAGCAGCAGCTAGCAAAGCAAGTGGAATTTAAAACTATTTGTGCCGTTCGACGCATCGAGCGTAAGAATGTCGCGCGGTAAAACTTTTTCACGGTTTCACTTCAGTAAGGCTGGCAACCAGGTCGCGGTAGAACGCTTGAAACGCCTCCATCTCCCCGCGCGGCAGCGCCACCCCGACCTCGACGCCGCCGTCCCGCCGCGCCGCTCTCCGCCGAGCGAGCGCATCCGCCCGCTTCCATCGACACGATCTCCACCTTCATCGGCCGCCCCACGGCGAAGCCGAACTCGCCGCCGTACACGCCCAGCTTCGGCGACCCGGCCACGGTCACCGCGCGCGCCGCTGCGTACTCCCGCGTGCACCGCACCCAGCCGGCTGCTTCCCTGAACACCCGTCCATCCTCCACTAGCGCCTCGGCGCGCGCCATATGGCCTTGGCGGCGGCGGCCACGGTGAGTGAGCTCCGCTTGGCCTCTACGCGGCAGAGACCGAGGCAGTTGCCGAAATAGTTTGCCGGCATTGGCAGTTTCGCACGTGGCTTGCACCCGGTGACGAACCCAAAGCGCGCGTTAGCGGCTGCTGCCGCGCCATCGTCGGAGCTGCAGCGCGCGTGCACGATGCCGGTCCACATGGCGCCGCAGGCCAGCGCGGACGGCGAGCACCGCGCCGAGGTCTCCGACTCGACGCGCCCCGAGCCGCCGAGGAGCTCATCCGTGAACTGAACGCCGCGAGCACGACGCCGCCCGCCGCGGCTTAGGTCCCGATGGTGGAGACGCCCGCCGCCGGCGCGCAAGTGCCCGATGGTCCCGGATGAACACCTCCCGAGCCCTCGCCCGCCGCCACGACGCTGCGGTCAAGCGAGGGGGCGCCGCCCAACACCTTCCCGCAACGGTGGATGGCAGCCCACGCCGTGATGAAGTGCGCGTAGCTAGCGCCATCAGCCACGCCGTGGTGCAATGTCGTGCCGATGCAGATGCCGGCGCCTGGGAACACCGTGACCTGGACTGCAAGAATATCCTGAGAGCCACCATGCTCGGGTAGAGGTGGCAGCAGCGGCCGGAGCCTGGCGGTGTCGCGCGCATGGTCACCGGCAAGGTCGTAGAAATCATCTTGGCCGGCTGCCACAACCGCTGCACCGAGTCCCCGTCCGTGAACACGATCTCCGGCGCGGCGTCCTCCGGCATCTCGCACGCTATCTTCCCTGCCAACGGGTAGAAATGGTGGAGCGCACAAGCGAAGGCGCTCTTGAACCGGGGAAGCTCGTGTAGGACGAAGCTGGGGACGTCGAGCAGGACATCGTAAGGACCGTCGTAGAAGAGGAGGCGCTGCACTGGCGGGAAGCCCCAGAAGACGAGATCGAAGAAGGTGAGCGGCAGCGACCGTGGCTGCGTGGCGGCCGGTGGCGGCGACGGCGAGACATCGCATTGCTCCAACACAGTGACGGCGTGCAGCGCTCCGGCCGCCATCGAGCCGCAGTGGTCAGTCTCGAGTTGTGCGCGAGCGGCAGGAGCAGAAGAAGGGAGTGATCGGTGGGCCAGCTAGTACAGTGACACTGACACCGTAATAATTAACCTGAGATCATAACTGGCAAGAACATGTGGTTCTGCGATTTAGCAGACTATTGAAGAAGACAATGCTGTCTGGTGTTTTTTTTTTCTTAGGCTGTCGGTTTGATTTATGTTTTTTAAATTCGGAGTATTTACGATACGAAGAGAAAAAAAGTTGTATGTGATTTTAGCCGATACGGCTGAACTCGATGCAGCACATACTACAATCTATTTGTAGACCTAACTTTGAAAAAACGCACCATTTCAAAATAAGGTACTGTAACAAAAGGTGATACGCTTTTACTATTGTAGAGTCGACTGAAAAAAAAATTTTGCTTTAGTCGATTTTGCTGCAATATCTTTTCATGTATGCAATATTTTTTGCCCATATTTACAATATTTTTCGTCTATGTATACAACACTCCATACATGCATACATAGAAAAATTATTACATACATAAAAAAAATATTGCATACATAGACAAAAATGTTACAAATATGGACGAAAAATATTGCATATATAAAAAAATATTGCAGCAAAATTGACTAAAGAAAAAAAAAACTCAGTCAATTGTGCAATAGACAGTCCTAAAGTGATAAGCCAAAGTACAGGTCCAAAAGAACCCAGTCGTCTTTTAGACGACAATTGTCCTAGTACTCGGCGTGCAGCGCTCTGATCGCCATCCAGACAATGTTGCGGCTTATGGCTTTTAACAAGTGCTTATGCGAGTAAATTAAATGTTGATAAATCAATAAGTTACGTAAAAAAAACTATCCTAATAAACTATTTTAAAAAGATGACGAAGAAGTTATCATATTTATTTATTTAAAAAAATATAAATTATAAGTAATAAACTGAAAAGAACAAGATATAAGTATCTTGGCCTGTCGGTCTAGAAAACTGAGTTGATCAAATCAAATGCCGACACTCCCAAAACAAAATGCCACATCAAACTTTTCCAAAACGTAGACGTGTGTTGCAAGATAACTGTTGTGCTAGATGGCGTAAATTATTATTCGGAGGGAAGGCCTAAACCGAATTCGCTATTTACTGAATTAGGCAATCGAATTTTTCGATAATTGTACGTGGGGTATCGTGACCGCAGTGAATTTTTTTGTGGATAATTGTGGGGTATCGTGACTCACCGCTGCTGTACATCATCTAGGGCATTGTCGTTGATGTACATCGTGAGGTCGTTCTTCCTTGATGCTTAATTGCTTATGTATACATCAATATAGTCGCGGGCGTAGTGGCAACGTCCGGTAAGGGAATCGTATCCCCTGCCTTTCCTACTATCTACCGCACGCCCCCCTACTTCAATCGTAACCCTCCTTCTCCTAATGAACGGCACGGATGCAGACTCACATAAAACTGCAACAGCTTCTTCTGCTGCTCTAGAGGTCTCTCCTTCGTTCCCTCTCTCCCCATACAGTTCAGCAAATCAACAAACCGCTCTATTCTTTTCAGTTTCTAAAAACTAGTTTTTAGCTTTTCTACAGTAACTAGATTTTAAATGGAGTATTTTTTCAAGATAGAAACTACTAGTTAATTGTAGTACATACTTTACTGACTTCATTCATATCGGCAAAAACCGCACGTGAGTTTCTGTTACTCTGTAATCTCTCGAACAAATAGCTCAAAAGCCACAAACCGCAGCCAAAAAGTCATAAGCCGCAGCCAAAAAGAACAGGCCCGTGTGCTGCTGCTCTTTTTCTTCTTCTTCTTCACAGTTCGGCAAGGAAAGAAGAAATAATGGTGAATTTTGCCCTCGTGTATCGATCTCCAGTTTATAGCGAAGTGTTTTAAAGGAGGTTGCAATCTGAGCAATAATAAGGTGGTGATCATTTGGGCTTTTTTTGTAGCTTATAGCTGAAAAGCACTATAGCTTTTTGAAAAAAAACACTGTAGCTGACAGAGGCTTATTTAGCATAATTAAATTTAAAAAAATTAAAAAAATATATAAAAAATATGTTACCCATTACGTATAATATAAACAAATACGGGAAAAAAGAACCAGCAAAAAAACTCAAAAAAAAGCTAAAAGTTCAGAAAAAGACGAAATTTATGAATAATGAAAAACAAGCCAGAAGCTAAAGCCGAAACGATCACAGCAAATCTTATGGCAATAATGGCATACTTAGCATTCATCTGCCGACAAATGCCTTGCTATAACTGTCCTGTTCCAGATCCTTTTTCTAACATGCTATAATATTTTAAACAAAAGAAAATGTAATTTGTTCCTAGTAGACATGCAGCAGAAAATACAAATATTGTGAAATTTGAAGTGCCTGCAAGGATAGCGTTACACGTTATTGCTAAACTTAAACTGAAGAGGGAGAGTAGACGAAGAACAAAACAGTTGCTATGAAAAGTAAAATTTGCCTAACTCAAAGTGGGGCAATATGTGGCACTAACCAAAAACCTCCTTTAAGTATGAATAAGTTCTAAAAGATAGGACGATCACAACCAAGGGCGGAACCAGTGATGGCCTAAGCCACGGGCTAGGTTAGCTATTTTGGGGCAAAGTTATATTTTTATTGTTATTTCAATAGAAAATTTTATGGGTTTTCTATCCTAAGCCTGGAGTTATAGCTCAGATAGCTTAAGGCCTAATTTCACCCTGATCACGGCATGTTCAATAAAGAAGAGTAGTTCTATTTCAGTAATCTAGTGTATTGTCCCCAGTGGGAAGTTTGTAATGCCGATTTATGAGACGAGACGTATACAAGTATCTCAGCCTGTGATCCTAATGCTAGGACTGAAAAGAAAGGGGGACATGGATGGAATCATGTACTCTTCATATGTGATTCAGCATAGATAATTTCTGGTAACATCATTGTGTGTTATTTTTCACTGGCGGTAGCTGGATGCTCATTTCTGAAGTTTGTGGATTGGGTTATTGTAATTTTATTTCATCACTTTCATGGCGTCAAGTAGAGACCGGCCAAGTTCAGGGTTGAGATGGAGATAACTGTCAAGATGAGACCGTTTTATAAGTGTAAAATACTTTTCTGGTCTTCACTTGTATCTTGCCAAATATCAAACTAATAGAAAGAACTGATCAGATTTTTATATTATGAGATCCAGATAAAAATTCACACTTCTATGTTTTATGAGTGGGTAGATATTTACGTTTGATATTATAGAATCGTATGGCAATCGAGGAGGTGAATCATTGCCTCTGCTTTTTGGAACCTTAAACCAAAACTCAAACCAGAAAAATAATATAAATTACTAGATGTAGATTTCGACTACATGGTGTTTGATCGCTCGCTCAACTGCCTTTGCACATAGTCAAAATCTTCTTCCGCTCAAACATTACGACCGCTCGAACGCTCCGACTGCTCGAGTGCTTCGACCACTCGAATCGAGGACCAGCGAAGACACAGAAAAATGATGCTCAGAAAATACGCCACCGACGCTGACTTACTTTTCTTGGAATAGAATTAATCTATTATTTTTATATCATGTTTGTGGCTACAAAGCGCCTCACGGTACCCCTAAAACCCTAGCACAAAAGCCTCCTCAAAGCCCCGGCTAAAACCCTTAACCTACCTTTGTTTTTATATGCTAGACTCCTAAATTGTGTTTGACTTAAATATGAATACAGAATATTATCTCTACCTCATATCAAGAGACTTGAAACCCTTCCTAACATAAGTTTGAACCAAACTCTATCTCTTCTAAATTATGAACTCCATCCACAGCTCTTAACCAAACACGTGCTTCACCGCTACCAACAACTTCAGATCGAAGCCTCTAGGACCACACCACTCGTAGCTTCTACACGTATCACCACCTTTGATCTCCATGTACTCCAGCGTTAGTCCGACCATCTCATGTGACATACTCAATCGTCTGGACCTCAAATCTCCCCTATCCTAGTCCCGGTCCACCTCGTCACTGATCATTATCGTCTCCACGCCCACCTGCATATGCAAAGACCAAAGAAATATTTTTCTGGCACAAGTTCTCCACAACTTAACCATCATCAGTACGCACACTCAAACCACACCTTTAACCATCCATCATCATCAATCAGGTCATCCATAACCACACATCTCATTGCTATCCAGAAATCAGCTTCAGATCACTCATTACGACCGCTAGCTCATCGAGTACTCGAAAGCCACAATACTCTAGAAATACCATCGCTCAGAACACTCGGGAATACCGACCACAAAACCATCGAGCACTGACTACCGAGTATTGATCACATACCACAAGTCTTAGACAATCAATCGCAACACCCACGACAACTGATTGATGACCACAATCGCAAAAACCATGACTATCGAGTATTAAGTCCTTCCAACTACCGAGTACCATGACCAACTTCCAAGCATCAAACCTTCAAGCGATTCCTCTAAGCAATCGCTCACCGATCACCGATCGCCATGCACAAACCAATCACCCACTGGCTCAACACGAGTACTCAAGGTACTCGAAGATAGCAATAATTGAAGCACTCATACCGATAATAAAGTCTACGTGTACCGACTGTGAAGCCAATGGCGACCGATCGCAAAGCCTTCGACTACCAAACGTCAGGTCTATGACAACCGACCGAAAAACTGAAAACAACGACAGCAGACCACAAATTGTGAAGTCTACGACTATGGTGGTAGTCTGTAAAGTCTACGACCATCGATCACAAAGTCTACAACTATCGATCGCAAATTCTATGACTACCGATCACAAAGTCTTCGACTATCGACCGCAAAGAGTATGACTATCGAGCACCGACCGAAAGTCTACGAGCATCGTGCACCACCATGATAGTCTACAAGTATCAAGTAATCACCATGATAGTCTATGACTATCGAGCATCGTAGCTACGACCACAAAAAGTATTGTAGCTACGACCATAAAAGTATTGTGGCTACAACCATGAAAAGTATTTTAGTTACGCCATAAAAAGTACAAGAGCTACGATCATAAAAAGTATTATAGCTATGATTACCTTTAGTGGTTGTTCTATCGTAGTTGAAGTCGAACATGGTCGAAGTCTATCGTGGTCGAAATGTCGTAGTCGAGTTGCTTTTGTCAAAGCTAGACATAGTCGAAATGCCATGGTTGTTCGATGTGGTTGAAGTCGGTCGTGGCGAAATCGCGTGGTAGAAATGCCATGGTCGAAGTTCGTCGTGTTCGGTTAGACATGGTTGTAAAGCCCGTGCTCGCTACAATACTCTTCCAAGTACCGACCACTACTATAGTACTTTTCGAGTACTAGATGAATCACTATTCACATCCGAGTGTCGTTTTTGGTCGATAGCTTGTTAGCCCGATCACCGTAGCTTCACCATACAAAAACCTTGTAGCTTTGATCGTCCAGCTCTAAATCTTTGATCATGCTACTCGATGGCCGTATGATCTTTCGCTGATACCCGAACGCCGCTTGATGCATTTGTGCCACTAAAACCGCTCGATGTGCAATGCTATTCAGACACCGCTCGATGCATCTATGCCACTTGGAAATTGTCCGATGCACCAATGCTACTCTGACACCGCCTCGATCATCTGTGCTACTCAAAAACGTTCAACTTTCAATAGCACTCGAACGTTGTCCGATACACCAAAGGTACTTAAGTCATCCGATACAACTCGGACCCAATAGAAACCACTTGGACTAGACCAAAACCACTCGGAGCTGACCAAAACCACTCAGAGCTGAATGAAACTTTCACAAATGCAAATTCCAATACACTCCAAATGTTAATTATTCATCATCACTTTAATCACAACTATCCACATGGTCTAACAGTCTTCCCGTAACAAATACATTAACAATACGTCAAAACACTGAATGAAAAATTTATGAGAAGAAAGTTTCAAAGCAAGCCACAGCAAAAGCAAACCACTCGAAAACTCCCCCTCAACTCTATCAAACAATTCTCCCCCGCAAACCACTGAAAACTCTAAAAACGCCCTCTCAACTCCAGAGAACAATTCTCCCCTTTTCTTTATGCAAGTGAAAATTCTCCCGCTTTCTTCTAATTTCTCCCCCTTTAGCAATGTAATCATCAAGAAATTCAGAGAGAGAACTATTCTAAGAAGGAGCAATGAGAATAAACATCCAAAACTTTGTAGATTATCCAAGTCACTTTGCAATCGATTTAAGATTTTGACCAAGCTATTGTTTTGAGTAGAGCTTCCTATATCATATAAAGTCATATTTCATATAGTAAAGTCAAAACAAGCCTTTTAGCATGATTAAGTGGTTTATATCTATGGCAGGCTTTTCAACAATGACCAAAATAGATTAGAAAGAGCACAATGAGATGTCAAATCAAAAAATCAAAGCATAAAAGTGAAGCAAACTTGAAACCTAAATGAGCTAGCAGTTTTATATAACAACCTATTGCTCCACACTTAATTGTTTTTATGATGCTATGTTTGTAGCAATCTTTTTTAAAAAAAAAATAGTGGCATACTTGAAGCATACTTCTTTTCATTCATACACTTTTTGTGTTTTTTCTTTTGTTTAACCATGGCATGCTTGAAGCATACATCGTTTCATTTTTACACTTTTTGTGCTTTTTCTTTTTTATTTTTTGTATGACATTCCAACTTGAGTAAACACAAAAAGATTGCAATATGAAACATACAAGCCTCAAGGCCAAGGTTTAAAATAAGACTCACAATCAAGCTAATCTTTTTAGATGAACATCGCAAAATTCTATTTACTATCAATCTAGTCAAAGTATTCAGTAATGTTATGTTTTAGTTTAAGTATAGCAATTTAATTATAATCAGTCATGATCAAAGCTACACAATATATGAGTAAATATGATAATGTGAGCTATACAACTCATTTGATTTCAATGGCTTAGACTTGATGAATTATTTGACAAGTATAATAACAAAACTTATGTAACATTTAAACACCAACCTTCTCCTCGTAAAATCCCAATGAAGGCAGCATACCCAACTCACTTCTCAACCAAGCATGAAAGAAAATCAGGTAGTTAAGAGAGAAAATATCAGCAATTTGAGTATCGAGCACATAGAGCATTGGAATTACACTGCTGCAAAGAATTTTCTTATTTAACTCACCGATCACTTGTTTAGAAGGATGGTGTCGTTAAATATATAGAGTAGCTTATGAAGTAGTCATAGGAGTGATCAAAGATGTAGTCAAAGAGGTCATAGTGGTCATAGGAATACCACTTGTAGGATCATCACCTTTTCCACATGGTCTAACCGTAAGGTGCAATCGTTGAAAGCCATTATAGGGAGTGAAGAATTACCAAATGTTCCATCAAGCAATGATGTAAAATACTAGAGTCCACTCAAGTGCATGTTCTCCATCCGACATTAGCTAGTCTTATATCAAGGAAAGCGCCGGTCTCATAGTACCGTGGTTAGTGAGATAAGCTTTAGAAATCCATTATCGTGACACATGACGAACAGAGCAACAAAGCAGACGCTGATAAAGATTTAAGTGAAGCGTTAGCATCCGATAAATTTTGACTAGACGGTCATTGAGAAGCTCGCTCAACCATGAAGCATCTATCCACATGGTGGTCCGACTACCGCATGACCACTTGTGATACCCAAGGCCGATCCACCACATTGAAAACATTGATCTGACCGATCCTGTTGCAAAAACTCCCGAACCTACAGACGATTGATTAAAGTGACAACCTGTAGAT
Source organism: Dendrocalamus sinicus (assembly GCA_036346575.1). Taxonomy (NCBI): domain Eukaryota; kingdom Viridiplantae; phylum Streptophyta; class Magnoliopsida; order Poales; family Poaceae; genus Dendrocalamus; species Dendrocalamus sinicus. Next base: position 763,836 of record JAYEVI010000509.1, read on the forward strand.
GATTGATTAAAGAGAGCAGAGCGACAAAAAGGAGCTTGCATAGATCCCATTCGAGAACACTTCCTTAATATGTCTTTCTTCTCTATCTTTGCTTTTCGAAAACAACACTGAACCAGAACCATCTCTACCACAATGAGTGCACTGATATTTGACTTGATGAGAAGTCATATCGATGACTTCACAACACTCACTTTGGTAGAGGGATCTTTTACTATACCAGCAGATTTAAACACAATTTATTTTGGCTCATATTTTACTTCAATTTTTCCTGGTTCAAGAAGCTTAACAACCTTAGGATGATTACTCCTGGCATGCTCAAAAAATTAAATTCTAGACCATATTTTTTAATGCTTGTTTTTTACTAATCTAGAATCATATTTAAATTCTTCTTGCTAAAAGAAAATATCTCTAAAGTGTTCTTAAGATATTCAGTTTATTTGGACAGCGAAGAACATGATAAGCACTTAACATATTCATTTAAATTTTCCTTAGAAGAATCATTAAGTTGTCTAGTCAATGCTTCTATTAGTGTCAAGCTTAGAATAATTAGAGCAAGGAAGAGTCTCATGATAAATCATTTATTGAATTGACTCTTGAGAAGAATTGAGCCTAGCCTCAAGCAAATCACATTTAGAGCAAGCTTTAGATTGAATAGAAAACTAGACTTGAGCATCAATTTCATCCCTTGCAAGTTTTAACTTTTATCACAAGAGACGTGTGCTAATTTTAATTCATCAAGTTTAGTGGTTACATCACCAAATTGAACCAAGATTGATGCATTTTTTTTTGCACTCCAATTCTGAATATGAAACTAGACAAGACTCACAAGATTCATCATTAGGAAGAGAAGCTCTACGCCTATAAATTTCAGAGTTTAAGTTCTCAATAACAAGATCATAATTTTTAATTTTATTTTTATACTTCTATCCTCTTATCAATCTAAGCACAAAGACAAGGTAAATCAGTGTAAGAAGGTTTTACCTCATCATAATCGTTGTATAGATCATCATCGTTGAGCTCCTCACCGCCTCGTGAAGTCCGCTTCCTTTGTCTTCTTGCCATTGCCCTCATCATCACTTAGATCAATCTCATCAAGTGCTGAAATTATTTTATTGGCCGCCCGCGATAATTATGTTTCTTGTTTAGGTCAATCTTGACTTGAGAGCAACGAGTTGATGCCTTGTCATTCTTGACCTCTTTCCTCGCTTTAAAGCAATTTATCTTGATGTAGTTTTGCTCACCATATTCATAGCATCTGATTGGACCAACTCTCTACCTTAATCTAATATTATTAATTGCATTGGTCTCTCGATTGGATAGAAGTACAAGCTGCTCTTCAGGGATCTTCTCCAATTGTTCATCTAAAATAGAGCATAATATAGACAACGAAACAATAGAGGAACTAGAGGAGTCATCAACTTGGTTAGTCACTAAACCCAAAGAATTCGACTTGTTTATCCTGGCCAAAACATCAATCTCTTGTGTTTTTATCTTGGAATAAAAATCATTCAGAGTGAGTATTTCCATGCTAGTGGAATGATTGATAGTAGTGACTAACACATTTCAAATAGACATATTGAAAGAATTTAGAATTTGCCGAGCATTATCATAATCAGAATACATGACACCAACAGATTGCAAATCTCTAACAATCTTATTGAAGCAATCAAAAAGAGCATCTATTGATTCTCCGTGTTTTATCTCAAATTTAGAATACCCCATTTTGAATTGACCACCCGAGGTCCGGTCCGACCGCTCTCTTCCACCGGCTCGACCGCTCTGCACTCCGGTCAGACCGCATCACCCGAAGCGGTCGACCGCCATGCACCGAGCGTCCGACCACTAGGGTTAGCGGTCCGACCTGTGCCGCAAAAACAGAGCACCAGTCGACAATTTTGCATGATTTTTACCGAGATCGCTGAAACCAAGAAAAATGCTAAAAGATTCACTGCCCTTCTTGATCAAAAGATCAGGACTACACTCCAAACAGCAGAGAAACAACAAGAACCAAGAGAAAACATCAAGAGGGCAGAGAATCATAATTTGAGCAGAAATCTGAAGCTTGTGTAGTGAAAAGACTGTTTTTCAAATTGCTTGCGATTCTTTAGTCTTTTCTTCAAGGAACTCTGATTTGAGCTTAGAGATGATCTCAGGACTAGAAATCTAAGAACTTAAACCATCCTTGAAGAGAAGAATCAAGAAACTCAAAACCTCCCGCCTCTAAACCCTAGAAGCTCGTAATAGAGAAAATGAAGACACAAAATGAATGCAAACCAACACCTCTTCTTCTCATATTGATTCATTCCCATGAATGCTTACAAGAGATGAATGATTACAACATACCCAAACGCAATTGGGAACAAGAAACACACTACATGCTTATATCGAGAAGAACTCACACGCAGTGGACACACACCACACCGCCACCGCCTTGCTTCTCCTCTCAAGAACACACCTCATTTCTTGCCCATTTCTCGATGCCTCTATAACTGCATACACCACTCCTTTTATCTCCAAGCTCACACACCAAAGGAGAAAATCAAGAAGTGTCATACCAAACACACCCATGCCTCACACACACTTGAGGCAAAAGTCAACACACATAGAAATGGAGGGAAAACTAACCATCTCTCATGCTTGAGTCAAATCTCCAATTTGCCCTCAAGCACCTTTCCGAAGCTTCCCGCAACCGGTACTTTGACCGCCTAGACCTCGACTCTCCTCGAGTCTAGTCCGTCCGCTTCGCCCACATGACCGCACTCCAAGATCTCCGACTGCCCGGACCTCCGACTCTTCCCCGAGCCTAGTCCCGATCCACTCGCCGCCTGGCCGTGTCCACCCGACATCGATCGAGACCTCGACTCCACCGAGTCTAGTCTCGTCTGCTCCGCCGCCACGACCGCAACCGACCTCCAACCTTCTCGACCTCCGACTCCATCCTCGAGCCTAGTCCTCGTTTCTCGCTGCCGCCTCGCCGTGGTCCATCACCGTAGCTCCAGCTCCGTTCCTCGCCTCCCAACTCGCAACCACCTCACCGGCCTCGATAATCTTCAGCATCACTAATCGTCTGACTCAACACCTCCTCGTGCCTAGTCCCGGCCCTCCTCGCCTCACCATGACCTAGCTCAAGTCCCGCAATCACACAGCAAGCAAACCGTCACATAGCACCACACAACAAAGATATCAACAATAGCATAAATGAAAGGTACTCAAACCTAGAATACCCAAAACAAACTCAAACTCTCTAACACAACCACAATTACTCATCACACACAAGGGGTACCTCCACATGGTCTCTCAACACAAAAAAATGATGCTCGTAAAATACGCTGTCGACACCAACAACTTTTCTTAGAAAAGTTTTTATCTATTATTTCAGATCATTTTGTGGCTACAAAGCGCCTCACAACACCTCTAAAACCCTAGAACAAAAGGCCTCCTTAAAGCCCCTGCCTAAAACCCTTAGCCTACCTTTGCTTTTATATGCTATAGTTCCAAAATTGTGTTCGACTCAAACACGAACACGAATCTTATCTCTATCTCAAATCAAGGGATCTAAAACCATTCCTAACACAGTTTTAACTAAACTCTATCTCTTCCAAGTTTTGCACTCGATCCACAACTCCTACCCCAACACGTGCTTCACACGCCTCAATAACTTCCATGTCGAATCCTCCAGACCACACCACCAATAACTTCTCCACCGAAAGCATCTAAGCCCCTAAAAATGGTTTTGGTAATTAATGAATTTATGTGGATATGGGACTAACGTGTTTGATGAGTGTTTAAAAGGTGAAGTCCCTAAGTTGATGACAAGACGCATGCTAAAGATCAACGTGAAGATCAAAAGTGGCTCAAGGCAAAGGTAAACCTAGACTAGAACCTCTTTTTTTACCGGTCTTAGGAGAAAGGATGGAAGACCGGATTATAGGCTAAATGTCGTACCATAAAGAGGATCATGGCAAGTAGCTTGATAGCATAATTCTTGTGCCATTGGATCAATTTAGGATCATGCATTCTTTGAAAATCTAATTTGAAAGACAAATCTGCGCTCACCGAAAAACGGAAGTACCGAGTTTTAACAGTGGAACTACCGAGAGCAGAAGTTCCGCGGTCTTGAGCGGTACTTCGAGCCCGAAGCTCCAAAACCGAGCGGAGACTTTTTCCGAGAGCACTCGAATGTGATCGGTGCTGTCTCCGCAACCGGAAGTACCGCGTAAATCGCAGATTTCCGCTTGCTGGAAGCTCCGCTATTCGAGTGGAGCCCTTTTCGAGAGCACCCTAGGAGTGATGTTTGAGTTCACGAAACCGAAGTACCGGTTTCAACGCCGGAACTACCATTCGAGCGTAGTTCCACGCTTCTAGCGGTACTTCCGAGCACTAAGCTCCGTAGGAAGGGCGTAACCTTTTTCCGAGAGCACCAACTTTTGGTTTTGGCCCAAGCGAAGTACCGCGCCAACTTCCCGTAACTACCCGACATCGTAACCATCGGATTTATAACGCGTAGTTCGCGCCGACTTTTAACGGCTAGTTCGTAAGCTCTAACATAGCCGCATCACACGCCGAGCGGAGCGATGTATCGACCTTTGGCTTACGGTGCTTCGCCGCCTCGAATTTTTCTCGAATTTCCTCTAACGGCTACTTTTGGTTAGTGAGGGTATAAATACCGCACTCTACTCAAGGACAATAAAAGAGACCCTATTGAACATCTTTGAGCATTGAGCAATTACTCCACGCCTCATTTACTTCTTGTGCATTCATTTGAGGTGGTTGAGCCAAAAAGTGCATTATATCCAATAGTTTGATCCTGTGGCACTTAATTGTGGTTAAGTGAAGCTTGAGATATGTTACTCTTGGTGTTTGTCGGCATCTAGACGACTTGGTGAAGATTGCCCGTGATCTTCTCAAGAAGCTTATGAGTAGACCCAGCGTGTGTGAAGGTTGAGCTTACCACCCTGAGCGGGAAGAGCTACCATTAGTGATTTGAGGTGAAAGGCTTAATTTGTGGAGCCGGTCCAATTGCTTGGGCTAACCTCAACGTGAACTAGAGGAAACCGCAAGTTTCAACACTACAAGAAACATCGTGTACTTGCACTCCATTTGCACCCCTAGTCACCGACCATGGTCGTCTCCACATCCACCGCACTCAAACCACACCTTAACCATCTACCATCATCAACTAGGTCATCCAAAACCACACATCTCATCGCTATCAAAAATCAACTTCGATCACTCATTACGATCGCTAGCTCATTGAGTACTGAAACCACAAGTACTCGGAAATACCATCGCCGTAACACTTGGTAATACCGACCACAAAACCATCGAAGCACCGACCACCGAGCACCGATCACATACCACAAGTCTCGCATAACCGATTGCAACACCCACAACAACTAATCATTGACCACGATCACGAAAACCATGACTATCGAGTATCAAGTCCTTCCGACCACCGAGTACCACGACCAACTTCCGAGTACCAAACCTTTGAGTACTATTCTCGCGAGCACCGCTCATCGATCACCGACCACCATGCACGCACGGCCACCCATCGCCCAACGTGAGTACTCCACATCTCAAGATAGCAATAAGTGAAGCACTGCATCGACAATAAAGTCTATGAGTACCACCATGAAGCCAACGCGACCGATCGCAAAACCTTCAACTACCAAACGCAAGGTCTATGACAACCGACCGCAAAACCAAAGACAATGACAGAGACTGAATCGCGAAGTCACGACTATGATAGTGGTCTATGAAGTCTACAACCATCGATCACAAAGTCTATAACTATTGATCGCAAAGTCACGACTATCGATCACACAATCTTCGACTATCGATCGCAAAGAGTATGACTATCGAGTAATGATCGAAAGTCTACGAGTTTCAGATATCGACCATGATAGTCTAGAGTATCGAAAATCACCATGAATGTCTATGACTATCGAGCATCGTAGCTATGACTATGAGAAATACCGTAGCTATAACCACTAAAAAGTATCGTAGCTACGACCATGTAAAAGAATTGTAGCCGTGATTACCTTCGCTGTTGTTCTATCATGGTCAAGTCGAACATGGTCGATATTTGTCATGGTCGGAATACCGTAGTCGAGTTGCTATGGTCAAAGTCGACATAGTCGAAATACCATGGTCATTGGGACGTGGTTGAAGTCCTCGTGGTCAAAGTGTGGCGTGGTCGAAATGCCGTGGTCAAAGGTCATCATGGTCGAAGCCCATGCTCTACTATAGTACTTTTCCGAGTACCAACCATCGTTATTGTACTCTTCGAGTACCGACTAGTGCTACAAGATTCTTCCGAATACCGATGAATCATCGCTCACCTCGAGTGCGCTTCTTTGACCATACGCTTGTTGGCTTCGATCACTATAGCTTCGATCATATAAAAACCTTGTAGCTTTGACCGGTCCGCACTCAATCTTTAATCATGCCGCCAAGGCCGCTCGATCTTCCGTGATACTCGAATGTCGCTCGATGCATCCGTGCCACTAAAACCATCCGATGCGCAAATGGTACTCGAACACCGTCCGATGCATCTGTACACTTGAAACCATCCGATGCGCTAATGCTATTCGGACACAATCCGATGCATCGCGCTACTCTGAGACCGTCCAAATTCCAATAGCATTCGAATACCGCCCAATACACCAAAGATACTCTAAGCCGCCCAATACAACTCGACTGATGGAAACCACTCCAATCGAACTAAAACCACTCTGAGCTGACCAAAACCACTCGGGGCTAAATGAAACTTTCACAAACATAAATTTCAATACACTCCAAATATCAATTATTCATCATCACTATAATCACAACTATCCATATAGTCTAACAGATATTATGAGATGGGAATGGGATAACTATGTTATATACAATATTTCTTTATCTTTGGCCTTTTCTGTGTGTATAGCAATAATATAGCTACAATGCAATGGAATGATGTATTCGGAAGAAAAAAAACTCATTAATTTTACATTTTTTAGATTTGATATTATGAGCTTTGGAGAAAAGATCATCCTTTTTAACTGTCAGCAACCGGCTTTCGGTGCTTAGAAACACATTGTTACTCTGACGCATACCTTCTCTCGATTGTATTTTTGTCCAGACGATATTCTGCGCCAAATTTAACCAAAAATGTCACCATTTGTGATCGAACATAGGAGACGGTCACCAACCATATAATTAGAAAACCACATGAGATTCAAAGAAAGTAATTATACCCGGCACATCTGATGGAATCAAATAATGTCGGATTATGAAGCTTTCTAGATACTTTTATCATAATGAATAATCAACCTAAACATCAGTAAACAAAAACACAAACCTTTGAGGGCCCGATGCTCCAAATGTGCGGATATACCTTTTTTTTTTGCGCGAAAAGGAACTGGTGTTAGGATCCTAAACAATGGTTTTTGCAAATGAACTTCTCGCTGTTTAGGAACTCAACAGAACTAAATTAAACGGCACACTTCAACTAACAGCCCCATCAAATGTACATCTATATATCCCCATCTGTAAACTTGTACATGGCCAAAAAGATATACAGCGGCGAAACCTAATGCTCATCTAATTTCTCAAGTCCCCAAAAACCCTAGATTATATACAGGCCACAGTAAAAGAAGAAACACCTTGATTCTCCACCGAGGTACCCTATTACGTAATGTATCAAAACAAAACCTCCAGATTCCTTGTTTCACCAGATGTGTATTGATGCCAATGCTTAAAAAGGATTAGCGTCAACATCTGTACAGTTTGGTGACTGCTGACATTGGCAAGCCTTGGACACCATCCGCACTCGGTTTTCTGAAATCAAGCAGAAGTGTTAGGAACTGGAAATCTTCTGGACTTTGGGATACACAGATTTGTCATCTTCTTACCTCCTGTAATAATTAACTCTCAATACGGGCAACAATATGCTTCCTGTATGTGTAATTCTTCAGTTCGTTCAAGTGCACCTTGATGCTTGAAAGGATCATCTCTAGGTATTTGTCATCACAAGTCTGAAGGACTCTCTGTACAACATAGTTGCCAAACTGATCCTTCACCAGTCCCTACAAAACAGATTGGCAAAATCATGAATTAAGTATATCATAATCACTCGAAATTAGTGTGCGTCAACATATTTATTACACTACTAATGAAAGAAGATAGCGCACATTCTAACAGATTAAAACCAAGTGCCAGGTGTATTTACACACAAGTGCATGACAAAGTCTGCCAACTAGCCAACCACCCAAAACTAATTAAATCTGCATGGCTCTTGCAGAAATTAGTAATTGATGTAACTACTAGCCATACAGAAGGAAATAACTAGATATATTGCGTAAGGCAGTATTGATGTTCATATGAAAAGGACATGCAAGAGTGCTGCATATCCCAGTGTAGTGCAAAAATAAATATAGGCACCAGCTAAAGATCTGCAAATGTAGTCTTAGTGTCTTACAACCACTTATGAATAAAGTAGCCTCCAAAAGTGAAATAGTTTGGTTGAAAAATATGCTGCAAAGTAACAGCTTAGCAAAATAGGACAAACCTGAAATGTTTGACCAGAAGAAACGATCTCCCTTATAAGGCCATCACGTTCTTCAGGAGTTCCAAAAGTCAAACATTTCTCAACAACATTAGAAGCATACTTCTGCTGGCTCAAGATCGCCACTTGCCCAGAGAGCTTCTGAATAATGGATGACCGCTCTTCTGGCTTCCCATGTTGCAAGACATGCTAAAGAATGTTTAAAAGAAAGGTTAACCAATAACCACTTAGTACAACACCGGAGAGAAAGCAACAATAAAATGCATACAACAAAACTTAACAGCATCAAAAGACCACTTACTAGCTTTAACATGCTTTGGTGTTAAAATTTATTAACAATCAAAAGACCATTAGTTCATGATTCTAGATTGCTAACAGAATTTACTATGGAGCTCCAAGGTGACAAAACAGGAATGAGTATTAACAACCCAATAAGACTATACTTGCTCTGTTCTTTTTAAAATGAAGTTTCAGAATCCTTACAGACATTCCCAAATTACATCAACAACATATACAGAAGCTACACCATAGATTTGCAATAAAGAATACTGCGATAATATTATAATTTTCTAATATAAATTAACGGTCAAAGTTCTATCTTGGAGACAGTGAAATGTCCAAAGCTTCATTACAAAACAGACGGCGAACATTTTTAAGTTCTATAAAATAATAAATTGTTAATTGATTATGTCATCTTTTGTTCAAATCTTCCTAACAAAACCTGGCACTTTCATTGATATTTCAATTCCAAGCATATAATTATAAAAGAATTCCTTAATGGGTCAAATAGATTTCACACCAAGAATGAAAATTTATACCAAATCGTCAGTCATGAGAACTACGTGGAAACAGGTTCAGGAAAATGCATCAGTGCACAAGGTGATAGATGTGACACAACCATTCTGGTTAGGACATTAGAAAGTCCCAAAATCATCAAAAACATAATGATCATACATGTTAGGACATGCAGACCAAGTGAGGTGAGTAACATGGACATATGGTCCTACATGTGACGTACAAAAATTACAAGTGGGGCTGATATGTACTTAACAAATGTGACACAACCATTCAGGTTAGGACATTAGGAAACTAAGGAAAGTCCCAAAAAACATCAAAAAATAATGATCATAGGACATGTTAGGACATGCAGACCAAATGAGGGGAGTAATATGGTCCTACATGTGACATACAAAAATTACAAATGGGGCTGATATGTACTTAAATATATGCCCTAAATCTTCTTTTTTGTCTCAAGAAAGATGCAAGCTAAGAACAAGCGACACAACTTGTCCAACACAAGGTCCCCTTCATGGAATACCAGATCCAGCCGGTAAGCTGGAAACCGACTGGTTCTCTCATAGTTTCTACATTTTTGTTTGTGTTTTTGCAAGTTCTTGTATTTCTGTAGGCTTCTAGCATTTATAAGTGATTAAAATAGAGCTAAATATACTTCCTCTAGTGTGAGCCCTACCAGTGATCCTAGTAACTGCTAGCAACAAGCCAGAATCCAACAAGAAGTTACCCTTGATCCACACGTAGAATCTCCTTTACAAATTTTTGGAACATCATCATGTCCCAACTGATTGATGGGTGGTGCACCTGCCACTACGTGCCCAAATCAAAACTGGGTCAAGCCCTCAGGATCATTCATACTTTAATGGAAAAAGGCCTAATTTATTGATTTTGTTAGCAATATCCATAAGTGCTTAGGGTAATGTAACAATTTTATACAAGGCAACACAGAAATATGAAGTACGACAATTCCACCAAATGCACATATAAATAAAGAACATTAACATACTTGAACAACGTAGTTCCCATATTTATCTTCTGCCAAATGACAGGCATGTTGCACGATTTCATCCATCACAGCACTTTGAGTCGCTGGATCATGGCAATGCTCCAAAACTCTCTGCAAAGATCACAGATTACAAGCTACTACAAAAAGGGACTCAATCATGCTTATTAAGGTGTCGCTTGCGGTAAGGCGGTCCGGCGTGGCAAGGCGCCGCCCGCCTTGCCGCTGCGGACTTAGGCGACCGCGCCCGCGCCGCCGCCTCAAGCTGCCGCTCTGCCGCCGTGCTCGCGCCGCCTCCAGCCACCGTGGCGAGCGGTGGCGCCGCAATAGGGAAGCGGCACGGCAGCAGGGGAGACATGGAGCGGAGGCCGGAGTGGCTACCGCGAAGAAACAGAGAGGGGAGAGGCCGCAACAAAGAGAGAGAGAGAGAGAGGCCGCGAGCGAAGAAAGAGAGAGATAGGCGGGCGGTCGACTCGATCTCGGGCTGGGGCGGTCGATCGGATCTAGGTTAAGTGTGTTTGGTATGTTTACAGTTTAGTCCTCAAAGGTTTACGAAATTACAATTAGGTCCTTCTAGGTCCTCTCTTAGATTTCTTCTGATTTAGTCCTCCGTAACTCCGCTTTGCCTTATGACATATGTAAGGCGTCGCCGCCTCACGCCTTACCGCTAAAAGGTGTGAGGGGGTGGGTCGCCTTACCTCGCCTTAATAACCTTGGACTCAATCTAACACTCTTTTCTAAAAAGGAAAAGAAAAAGAAAGAGGTCGATTTTTATACCTGAATAACTCTGCAGCCGTACTGGTGAGTACAAAGCACAAAAGGTTGCTTAAGTATAGCTTCTATAACAAATGAAATGCGATCTTGAGGAACACACTCAATGCACTTCTGGATTACATGGTTACCATTCCGATCAGCAATACATCTGAGAACAGAGTTCTTGAGCTCATGAACTATATTGATCTTCCGATCCATATCAACAATCTCCAAAACCTGACAATATTGAACATTAGAATTTATTTCTTAAAAGCACCATGGAAATAGATCATCAAACTCCATTGCAAATGTAACTAAAGTCCATCAAAATCCAACACAACCTAAAACTACTGAGACCTCAAAAGGATGACAGCAATTCAACGCATCACAATTTACCCTTAGATGGGAAGAACGAGATTAAGGAGATTCAAGTCAGCATTTTAGTGTCCTAGTAGTCAATGAAACAATGTAAATCAAACACAAACAATGTAACAGATACAAAGCATTCACATTGAACTGACCTTCTGAACTACTCTGCAACCATACATCTGAAAGCTAAGCTCCAAAATATGACTTTTGAGTTGATCTGCAATTGGCTTAGCTGGCTTTCTGTAGCAAACTCAAAGAACTGTGAACAACACATTCCAAATGTCACAACTTCCAAAAAAACTATAAATAATCAAATTAGTAGGCAGATAGATGTACCTTCTGAATCACATAATTGCCGAACACATCAGTTGTTAGAGCAATAGCATTGATAGTATCTCTGGAAATATTTTGTTCCTCTCATCAGCTGAGGCATCTTCTAGTTTCTGTTGAATAAACCGACTTCCATATTGATCCATGCTGCATTAAGGTGAGAAATGAATGATGTGAAGAAAACTGAATTGAAAATTTTAACTGCAGAATGAAAGAAAATGTACCTGACTTCCATGACACGACCGACTACGCCAACTAGCTCCAAGGAACCAGCACTGTTTCTATTTGCAATATCCAAAGAATTCAGGTAGTTTGCTACTGGATTATCTTGATAGAACTGTAATCCCTGTAGCCTTACCAGCTGCCCTTCTACTAAAAGAGAAGAGCAGCGATTGCTGATCACCCTGACATGGAATGCTCCCAATTTTTTATGAGAATTGGACCCTGATCTTTGCATTCTTGAATAGGGAAAACGAGCCTCATCATGATAGAGTTTGTTATCATTACATGAGAGGCCAGATTTTGGTAGAAAGAGATTATCATTCTGCAGACCCTGTTGTGCAAAAAGATCCTCAAGCAGTGCATTACGATTCCTAGCAAAATCCAAGTCCTTAATGGTGTTTTGTCTATTGTTCAAGGGGTTGATCATATTTATCATAGGTGCATTGCAAAGACGATTAGCCTCCATGCAGATTGCCCAACTGCATCAAACTTATCTGTTCAGAAACAGATAGGTGATCTACATTCTTCATGTGATGACTATTCATCCTTGAAACATCATCTCTAGTACTGTTCTGCCTGTGTAAAACACCATCTTCATATATCGGTAGTGCACGAATATCCCAGCGCTCAGACCTAGGTGTGTGATAAACATTACCAGCCAGAGGTCGGCTATCATCAGCAATCTTAGAGGAGAAATCTCTACGATGTCTGAGTATTTCATCAAGCAGCTCTTTCTCATGACTTCTTTCATCCAATGCTGTGCGATTAGACAGCCTCAACCCAGATAAAGCATCTGAAAGATCAGAATCAGAGAGATAGGTAGAATCAAGGTCCCTTCTGCCAAAAGCATTCATCTTTCCCATGTTTGACACAAAGCAATTCTGGATATGCCTATGAAATTCACTATCATCTGTTTTTGTTTCTGTCCATGAACCCATATCAAATGTAGAATGGTTTGGTATTGCACCAACACTATGAAACCTGCTTGGTTCAAATTCCTGTCCATCCAACTCCCCACACCATTAAGCCAGAGGCCTGGTGGTCCCTTAGATAATGATGCAGAATTACCAAAATGCTCCTGAAACAACAAACACAAAGCTTACAATAAGTTATGTATGAATTATGAAAGCATAAAAATGAAAGAGCTGCAGAAGTTTGAAATTGGTGTCTCGTGTGGGATGTGTTTAGCAAATCAGAATAAACGCCAAAGCTTTTTGAACAATTTGCAAAAGTCTGAGGTGCACACTAAAGGACCTCTAAAAGCATGCAAGAAACGGAGACACTAATAGGATGCCTTCTAGTGCAAGATATATCAGATGAGTGATTATGTGAGCATAATATTTATAGAGGCAGCTACACAATCACAACAGAACAAATACCAAAAGCTGTAATACGAAGAATGGAAGTAAGTTATGTTGACACAAGCAATATGGAACTTGCAATGTATTTCCTTCCAGAGTTACACAACATAAAACTGTCTACCCTCAAGGGTTAGCATCTAGGTCACCAGGATATGCCGATACTGATACGGATATGCAATACGACGATACCACGATACACCACTTCTCCGAAGCACCGATACGACGATACGTATGTATATATATGATAAAATAAAAAGTACAGAAATGATTGATTTCTTATAAGGAAATGGGCAGCCCAACCAGATCATCACCACATCGAACCAACCAGCCCACCAACAAGGAACAACCCATCAGCTCACTTGTACAAAACAATGCACAAACATACCAACCCACCACAACCAGCCACTTAGGCCCCTTAGGGTTACCCATCTCGATCTCTCTATTCCCATCCGCCACCCCACACTAATCCCACTCAATCTCTCTCTCTTCCTCAACAAGCACGTAAAAGAAATAAAGAAGAGAAGAGAGCTAAAAGAAAGGAGACGAGAACAAATCGGGAGCAGTGGTGACGAGCCAATGATGCCCACCAAGTGGCGACATTTGGAAACTAAGACTCTCTTCCTCCTCCCATCTCCTCTCCAAATCCAATAGCCGCATTTGAGGACTCGAGGAACATGAGCGATGGCGGTCAAGAGTGCAGGAAGTAGTAGCGGTGTAGGCAAGGGAGCAAGGAAGCGCGAGAATGAGAAGAATTGAGTGCGCTCAGAGGAACAAAACAAGTGAACAGATGGCTTCAGAACGAGCTGGGATACGAGGTAAGTGGTTGAGGGGTATTGGGAAAGTGGAAATTATTCCATTTTTGAAAAACAAAAGGAAAATCACCAATACGAACAAGATAAGTATCTCGATCGTGACGTGGTGTCCGATTCAGATCCGATAACAATACGCCGATTCTCAAAAGTATCCGTGCAACGAGGTTAGCATAGGTGGTCAAGTCCAAAGAAAGGCATAACCTAAACAACAATGTCCTAGCCAAGGTTGTCACAACGCCAAAGATGGTGACTTCCAATGTGCTTGACCAGCTAGGCGGGCACCAAGGCAACAAGCATAGCAATCAACTCGATTATTAAAAGCAATAACTCTTTGCACAAACACAACAAATATAAAAATACAATTAAAAGGAAAAGACAAGTTGGGCCTTTGATTTGGCCCAACATATGCTAAATCAGCAACCCCAAAACCCTACCCCTACTTCTCTCCTTCACCCAATGTTCCACAAACCACCTCCACCTCCTCTCTCAATCTCTTGATCTCTATATGCCCCCAATCCAAAAGCGAGCGGGAGGCAAAAACGTAAAACAAACAAAGTTTTCAATGTAGACAATGGCAAGGCAATTAAAATCTACATAAAGAAAGGAACTAAAGAGACCATACTATATTAGACTAAAGCCAACGGCTTAACTCCATTTAAAAGAAAATAATCAGATTTACGAACTAAAAAAAAAAAAAGGTATGTACTAAAGAACAAGTGGCCTCCTCGCAAGTAAGCCCAAGCTAACTGCTTACCCGAACATGATAAAAGAACACTAAAATACAATTCTTAAGTGATTGCTATGTAGATAACTAACAAATGTTATGAGCAACATGGCTTACTCTCTTTAATACTATCAGCATAAGTTAGTGCCACATGCAAACCCAAATTATGCAAGAAAAGCTAAATTTTGGCAAAACAACTTTATCTTGAACCCTTTTGGTTTTCTCAAACACTAGTAAATAGGAGTTGCAACCTCTAAATCTACAAAAATAAATCCTAAAGTAATAACCTTGAACGAGATAAGACTGCAAACGACGACAACGAAAAGCATCAAACAAATCAGCCAATACAAACACATGCATCAGCATACCAATCCAAACGATAACACTACCAACTAGCCATCACCGAACACTTCATCCAAGCATCTAATCTCTACTCCTTAAAAGGAGTTCAAGGTGATGGTGCATCCTACACTTCTTTCCTTTTCACCGACATGTGGAGCCTCTACTCCCCTCTCTCTCCCACCCACCGCTTTACTCGACATGTGGGTCCTCCCACTCAAACCCGTGGCGCCGCTTCATTTCTTCCGGCTGGATTCTCTCGCCCGCATTTCTTCGCCACTCTTCCCTCTCCTCCGCCACCGCCGACTCCCCTCCTCCTCCTCCACCGCCGCACCGCCTTGCCTCCTCCCCTCCTCCTCCGCCACCGCGCGCCCGCCTCCTCCCTCCTCCGCCTCACCACCTCCGCCCCGCCGCCGCCACTCCTCCACGCCCACCTCTCGCCAACCCACGCCCCGCCTCACCTCCGCCACCTCCCCGGCGCCGCATCCTCCCGAACCGCCTCCCAGCCCGCACCGCCGCTCCTCCGCCCCGCTCCCCCTCCATCCTCGCACCACCGCCTCCTACTCCCACCCTCCGCTGCCGCATCCTCCTCCTCCTCTCCCCAAACCGCCGCCCACTCCTCTACTCTCGCCGCCGCATCCTCCTCCTCTCCCAAACCGCCGCCTCCTACTCCCTACCCTCTGCCGCATCCTCCTCTCAAACCGCCGCCCCTACTCCTCTCCCGCCGCCAAGATCCTCCCGCCCCAACCCCAATCCATAGCGAGGAGAGGAGGGAGGCGACGGCGGCGCGGCTGGCGGCAGGAAGGAAGAGACGCGAACTCCATCTCACCGGCACACGGAGAGGGAACAGGCGACGGCGGGGCAAGGCGGCCGAAGGGAAGGAGTGGCTGAGGTGGCGCGACTCTCCATCTCATTGGTTCGACGGATAGGAAGGAGCGACGGCGGCCGCGCCACCAAAGGAGTGGAGAGAGGGCGCGACTCCATCTCACCGGTTGGGGACGGAGGTAGGAGGAGGCGCGGCCGCGCGGGCCGCCTGAGAGGTAGGAGGCAGAGGAAGGAGGCAGCGCCGCGGCGGAGAGGAAGGAGGCGATCGCAGGCGGAGGAAGGAGGCGACGCAACCTCCATCTCACCTAAGGAAAAAGGAGCACCGCATGTCTCGCCCCGAAAAGCGACCGCTGCTCTTCCCAAAACAAAAGGAGCAAAGGTTTGGCTGCCTCTTCCCACCACCGCCGCTCATCTCCCACGCTGCCGCCGCCGCCGCCAAAGTCGCCTGGCGATGTATGACAACGGATGGCGCATTAATGGCGCTGATACGGCCCCGTGACTTGCAGCAGTAGGGAAGCAAGCGAGCCGTGCCGCCTCGCCTTCACCTTCGCTCGCTTCCTCATGTCCCTGAGTTCACCCAAACCCTAAGATAGTATTACTCACGGCGCTTCGCCTCCAATGGATACGGTCGCATTTTGTTGCATTGCCGTATGGCCATTAGCGCCGTGATTAGGTTTTTGTTGGTTGCTACTTCGATACATCCAATTGACTATGTGTTTTGTAATTAGCGACCTATATATCTGAGCGCAAAGTTTGCTTGCTTTCTACCCGCCTCGTGGAGTAGTGATGTTAGTTTGTTCGGGACCTCGTAAATTTTAGTGCTAATTGTTCGCTGAATTTGTTTATCCGTGGTGGTATGTCGTTACCGTGCTATTCATAATAACTGTTGCTACGAGAGTATCCACAATGTATGGAATTTGTAGTCAATCATATCTTAGATCGCATGATGGAGTCTAGAGACAAGGAAGATAAGCACTAAGCCACTAAGCATGTTAGTTCAAAGCTGGTGATTCACATATGGCCGCAATTTTAAAATGTGGTTCGTGAAGGTTGGAAAAAGTACGCTTTGACACAAAATTGTATTGCAATCACAAGGTGCATGTTTATTTAACCTTGCATTCTACTAAAATAATGTTCCTTGTCGATGTTTCGCTAAGTGACCGATTTTCGCCATTGCTGTGACAAGCTCTTCAGCTTTGGATTAACTTGCCATTTGCCACACCTTTGATAGTTTTATTTCGCTACATATCTCGAGATGCTTGTTTCTGCTTATACTGTGGTTAAGCCTTTGCTTCCATTGCAATTGCTTGAATTATTGTTTTGTTCTAAATTTTATGTGCGATGGTTGCCTCAAATATACCATTTCCTTAGCAAAATTTAACAGATTCTCTCCCCTTCCTCATATGTCTCTATCTCTCAAAGTCAGAACTCTCGTGCCTTACATATAAAAACCTTGGAACTTGATTTCAAGTTTTTAAGTAGGACATGCTTCAATTTTCCATAGTTCCTTAAGCAATCCATCAATATCAATGTTCTTGAGCATGAATGCTTATTATTATGTTTTTAGCTAAGTTACTTTGAGAAATTTAATAATTTATTACTTTGTGTGTTGGTATAATGACCTCAACATCAACAACTTATAGTTGATGCCGGTGGCTACCTACCTCGGTGAATCTCCTAAAAAGGCATAAAATGCTACAAATTTGAGGCCGCCATCAGCTGTTATCGAGAGAGAAAATTGATGCAATTAGCCAATTACCAATCTCACTCATGAAAATAGCAACATCAAAACATGCGCCGTAGTTTTGTTCTACCCTTCGCTATTGTTTGATGCTCCATTTATTTGGGAGTTTTTCATGGTTGCTGATGGTTTTGATTTATCACAGAATTGAAGGTGACATCCCACCTCTTGTTGAATTGCTAGAATCACATGATCTTAAGGTGCAGAGGCGCTGGACTTTGGCTTTTAAAATGATGAAAACAAAAGCTGTGTGAGATATAAAACCAAAATAAATAGAACCAACATTCATGTTAGATTTTAACATCGCACTGCCGCCTTTTTATGCACATATATTATTTTTATACTTCTACATTGTGAATTTTCTACTTTATCTCTCACGTAACTCTTTTTATTTTTAGGATGTCGCTTACTTGTCATTTATCTATTAATTATGTGGCTAATGTTGTTACAAAAAATAGCTATATGATTTTTATTTCTCCAGCTTTCTACAATTTCAATCAACAATTATCCTAAGGCCTTGTGGAATATAAACTTCACTATGCTCATTCCGGGACAAATTTATTGTTGAAACATAGTATTGCTTGGGACACTTACAGGTGTATTTTTCAATTGAAATGGAACGTAAGTAGGTTGGCACTTACCCATTACAAATTTGCTTGTCGTTATGTGCCATTTACATTAGGAATTTAGGAGCGATGCATAAACTATTCAACGTTTCTGCATGGAAAGTGTGAATTGCTATATTTGCCTTGAAGCATACTAAAGTCCTTAATGAATCCATGATAGTGTTCTTAAACCGATACATGAATGCTGTAAATCTCACACTTGTACCGATGCATATGCTAGAACATACTTCCGATAAACAATAATGTTGCACCATATCTATTAAGTTTCATGCACCAACCAAATACTAAAAAAGCTTAAGCCGAGGAGGAAAGATGGACAATTCACTTATACTTCAACACTCCTCACGTGTAGACTCTTAGGTCTAATACGTGAATAGAAGTGGATCGCAATTAATTTTTTTAATTGCGTCACACAGTCTTGAACTCATGACCTCTTGGCTCGATACCATATTAAGTTTCATGCACCAACCAGCCACCCAAAAGCTTAAGTCGATGAGGAAAGATGGACAATTCACTTATACTTCAACAATATCAATATTAAGATGCATCGAATCCGGGTCAGTGTATTGACCTATGCTCGATAGATTTGTATGGATGGAGGATTGATATACTTGGTAAGAAGCATACCGTCGATGGCATAAGCTTTCATCATATTGAATTGTGTTACTCGGGAAGTTAATCTAGATGTGTATTTGGGATTGCATCATGACGCATTTTTCTAAATCATTGACCACTTAAATGGAAAATCACGACACTAGAACACAAAATGAGATGTCTGGGTTGTGTTTGCTATGTAGATGGCAAAATGTTCCGATAATGGTGTGAATTATGCACCTGCTCACCGATGATCAATATTACTTTGTATCCCCGTACTCGTATTTGTTTAGAGAAGACAAGGGTTGTACTTATGATTGTAATGGATACACAAAGATTGTTTGAGTAGTAACATGTATGAAGTTCATGCTAGCACACACTATATTAGTGTGGAAGAGTTGATATACACATCTTTTGATGGGATAATGCATATGATTAGCACTTTTCAATCAAATACATTATTTCACCGAAAGAAGTATTGAGCCGCATTAAATATTGTCTGATGAATTTGTTTCTTAATGAATTTCCTTCTATTCGTAGGGAACAATATACTACCTTATGTCAAATTCTTGTTTATTATTAGGTTTGAATATTATGATGATTCCGGCCAAAGCAATGGGAGAAGCACAAGGAGGGTGGATCATTTGCTACCAAAAACGAAAGCTCAAAGC
>JAYEVI010000510.1:0-100000 GCA_036346575.1 Dendrocalamus sinicus
CCACCAATTGACTAAACTACCGCTGCTCATTTTGTTTAACCCTAACCACTTTTATTTTCTTCTTTTCACATCGTTTGGGTTTCATTGGCGATGGCGGCACGCTGACTGGCCGATCGGAATACTCGGCGCGGCGCCGTCAACGCCAGGCGAGAGCGCGGCAAGGATCGCACGGGAGTGCACACACCCCAGGCCACGGACGATCGCACGCCAGCCAGGGACGGTCGCACGTCGGCAGGGGCAACCGGACCACGTACGCGGCAGCATGGGGATGGAAGAGCGCCGCCGTGAGGATGGAGGAGCTGCCGCCAGACAAAAAGAAATGGAAGAGTTCGTTCGTGCTACTGGAACTGGAAGAAACAAAATGAGCAGGGGCAGTTTAGTTATATGAAGGAGTTAAAATTCATAAATCAAATGAAAATTAGTTCAAATCCCTGAGAATACTATTTTAGAGAGGTGTTAACAACAAAGGTACTATTTGGGAGAAGCCCACGGTATAAGTACTGTTTTAGCGAAACCCAACTTAGAGGGTACCATAATAGCAAAAAACTCGTTAGTGAGCACTCGGTAAAAGTACATTTTTGAAAATTAGAAAGGGAATTCGTAAAAGTATTAGTACTACATGTCTACATTTCATTGAGTTGCTAGAATCCACCTTAATGTGTTTTGAGTGAATTAATATAATGTACCAGCAGCCAATATCAAACGAAGTCTTACCGTCTTGAGGTTTTCTTAAGAAGTCAAATGTTCAGGATTCAAAGAATTATCTGCACAAATTCACATATGTATGAGAAAAATAATCAATAGCCTTTTTGGTACATCGAAAAAAAAAACAGTGAAAAATCAGAACAACTGCACAAATCATGTCTAGACCTGCTCACCGTAATCGTCTCTCTCCCTCCCTCGTTTTTAAGGAGAAATTTTCATATTTGACACTGAATACGTGCGCCTCTCAACTTTTAACCCCCAATTCGCACGTCTTTGGAAATTTAACCCTGTCACTGCAAATTCTTTTGATTCAAGGGATTCTCCTCATTTTCTCTCCTTTTCTATTTTGACACTTGTCACTGCGAAAATGAGGAGAATCCCTTGAATCAAAAGAATTCGCAATGACAGGGTTAAATTTCCAAAGGCGTGCGAATTGAGGGTTAAAAATTGAGAGGCGCACGTATTCAGTGTCAAATATCGAAATTTCTCGTTTTTAAGGGCCTGTTTGGTTCATGACCAGAAGTTGCCTAGCCACAAGTTAGGCGTGCCACAGTTTTTAGGTAGCTGTTTGGTTCACTGACGCAACTGTGGCATGCCACACTTTCTTAGCACCCGGCCCCACACGTCATAGACTCAGTTTCTTGCCAAACTTTGCCACAAGTGTGGCTTCGATTTTATTAGCCACACTTTCTGTGGCAGCCACACATTGCCTAAGCTTAGACATGACAAGCTTAGGCACCAACCAAACAGGCCTTAACTCTGCTCACCTTAACGGGCTTGATGCCTTGGTCGTATATACCGTTTCTAGAACTCTTTTTTTTTGTTTTTAAGCTCAAGTTTATAGCTTATTTTGTATTATAGTAGTTTTTTCATTATAGCTGTTAGTAACTTTTCAGTGTAATTAAAATTTAAAAAATAAAAAATATTATATCATCACAGATAAGGGAGTTGCTAGCATCCGGGCGCTAGCTCCATACGGTCGGTCATAACATTTTTTATCATCCATGCAACATTTCTCGGCTATATATGCAATAAAAAATTTGATAAGAATATCAATGTTGCACACATGAAATCAAAATGTTACACACATAAAATAAAAAATGTCGCATTCATAAAATCAGAAAGGGATAATTGATGATTTGCCCTGTCTTTTATTGGCATCAGCTTATGTGGAGATACCCAGAGAGGCCAGTATGAGGATGGTGTTATGCGCGAGGCCACAGCCATCGCTGACGATGGTGGGCATGCGGAGTGTGTGGTCAACGACGAGGGCACAGAAGTGTTAGGAACTTTGACCATGGCCACTACGACTACGACCACGGCCGCTACGATCACGATCATTGCCGTGATTGTAGTAGCAGTGGTCGTAGCTGCCATGGTCGAAGTAACCATGGTCATACGGTCGGTCACAACATTTTTTATCCATCTATGTAATATTTCTCAGCCATGTATGCAACAAAAAATTGATAAGAATATCGATGTTGCACGTATAAAATTAAAATGTTACACAAGTGAAATTAAAATGTTGCATTCAAGAAAATAAAAAATGATGCAACAAAAAACAACATCTACCTCCCATGGTAGGCGCTGGTGGCGGGCGATGTGGAAACCGTGGCGAGCTCAGACGTGGAGATCCCGCCGTCGTTGCTACAGATCTGGCGACACCGCCCGAAGAGGAAATCAACGGCGGCGACCGTATATGGTGACGCCGCGTCCGAAGAGGAAGACATTGACGGCAGGATCTGGCGGCGGACGGATCCAGTTGCGTCGCGCCGCACCCGAGAACGGCTGAAGAGAAAGTTGACGGCGGTGGTGGCGTCGGGGATGGGGTGGCTGGGCTCGTGGTCGTCGCCTCATAGGGTCGCGTTCCTGTGTAGGAGACGAAGAGGGGGATGAAAGGGATTGAGTGAGAGAAGGAAGTGGAGTGAACTCAATGAAGCTATCTAATATAAACTCTTGCTCCGTACATATATATATACAGTATTAATACCCCATAGATAATACAAAAAATAAGAGAAAAACAAAAAACACAAAATCTAAAATAAGATAAAATTAAGATGGTAGAAATCCGAAACTGAAGCTCTAATGAGTGGCCGTCTCTATAAATCTAAAGTTGCTCACCTTAAGACCAACGAGTCTGGGATCTGGTCTATATGATATAGGCGAACGGTAATAGAGAGCGGAGCACTAATGGATTCTGGCCCTCCCAACAACCCAGCCCGACATTGTAAAGCCCTATTAGGCTATTAGAGGCCTTGTACAAATCGGCCCAACGTTTCATGAGCTGCGAGGCGCCGCCGGGCCGCCGCCTCTAATCCGCCCCTACTGTACTAATTTAACGCGCCGCCGCTCGGCTCTCTCGCGTGCCGGAAATCCCAATCTCCACCTCGCCGAACTTGCGCCTAAAACCCTAGTTCGCGCATCCATGGCACCGAAGAAGCGAAAGGCGGATCCGGCCGAGTCTGCGGCGGCAGCTGCCGAGCCCGCCGCTGCCAACCACCACCAGGAGCCCGCCTCCTCCGAGCTCAAGCCCCGCGGTACCATCTACTTCCCCATCACCGACGACCCCCCGGAGCCCAGCGCTGAAGCCGCCGCCGCCGAGGAGGATGACGGCGCCGATGATGACGAGGAGGAGGACATCGCGAAGCTGCTCGAGCCGCTGTCTCGGGAGCAGCTTGTGGCGCTGCTCCGCACGGCCGCAGAGGCGAGCCCCGCGACCATGGCGGCCGTGCGGCGCGCGGCGGAGGCCGACCCCGCGAGTAGGAAGCTTTTCGTCCACGGCCTCGGCTGGGGCGCCGGCGTGGACGACCTCCGCTCCGCGTTCTCCCGCTTCGGCGAGCTCGAGGACTGCCGCGTCATCTCAGATAAGCAATCTGGCAGATCCAAGGGCTACGGCTTCGTCCTCTTCCGCTCCCGCCGCTCCGCACTCCGCGCCCTCCGCCGCCCCCAGCTTCAAATCGGCGGCCGCCTCGCTTTCTGCCACCTCGCCGCCTCAGGCCCTGCGCCCCCTGCCTCCCAGTCCCAGAACCCTAGCACCAACACCAACGCCAACGCCAACTTCGGTACCGCCAACAACTCTTCTGCTACCTCATCATCACAACCTGACAACATGCTCCGTAAAATCTTTGTTGGCAACGTGCATGCTGATGTTGATGTTGACCGCCTCTATGAGTACTTCTCGCAATTTGGTGAGATTGAGGAGGGGCCGCTGGGCTTTGACAAGACCACTGGCAAGCCTAAGGGGTTTGCGCTGTTTGTCTATAAGTCCGTGGAGAGTGCCCGCCGTGCACTGGAGGAGCCAGTGAGGAATTTTGATGGCAAGATGCTCAATGTGCAGAAGGCTATAGATGGGAGGACAAAGAACGCTCCTGGGATGAGCACAAATGCTAACCCCAATGCCACTGCTGCCTCTGCAGCTGCAGCAGCCGCCGCTGCTGCACAGATGTCTGCTCCTGCTAGTGCCACCATTACTCCGTATGATGCATCATCATACGGTGCAGCTGCTGTTCCTGACCTGGGGTTTGCGCAGCAAGCTGCTATGTTGGGGATGGGTGCACAGCAGCAGGCGTTTGCACAGCCCAATGCTGCAATGCTCGCCATGATGGCAGCAGCGATGCAGAACCCAGCCATGCTTGCAACGCTAAACCCTGCCTTTGCTGCTGCTGCATTGGGTGCTGGGGGCCAGCACGCAGCTGGCATTCCAGGTTTCGGAGCTCAAGGTTTTGGGACGCAGGGGTTTGCAGCTGGTGGTGCCACTTTTCCAAATGCAGCAGCTGTTCAGGGAGCTGCTGCGGCATATCAAGGTCCTCCTGGTTTTCAGGGCCCACCCGGGTTCCAGAGTTCTGCTGGGTTTCAGGTTGGACAAGCAGCTTCCCAAACGGGTACTGCTGCAGCAGCCGCTGCTGGTTATCAGGCTGGGGCTGCTGGGCAGGGCCAAGTGCCCGGTGCTCAGCTCGGGGGAACTGGTTTTCAGGGTGGATATTGACAGCACTAGGTATAACAATTCACATTCCATTTCTTCATGCCCACATTTACTACTATTGATTTGAGCTCTTTCATTCTCTACGCATTGTTTGTGATTTGGTGATTTTAGTCTATAGTTTTCTGATTGTTCCTCCCTATATTTTAGTTTGGCATCTGCAGGTCGTGATTCGTTCATGTGGTTTTGCATTCGGATGACTTTTGAATCTATGTTGGTGCCAAAGTATTGCGAAAGGGTTCCTGCTGTTGACTTTTACAATCAGATGGCTTTTGAATCAGATACATTTGTGGCAGTATTTGCAGTAGGAGCTTTCTTGAAGAATTTATGTTGTTTTTATTGCCTACTATGTAGTTTTTCACTTGCAACTTCATTATGTACTTTATGGTTCTGGGCACTTATCCATGTACCAATATATGTATTTTGTCTAGTTGGGCTGTTATCTGGTCTTATTGACTATGTCAAATGGTTTTCTGGGCACTTGAAGTCATTTTGGTTGCAGTTGCTGTGGGATTTGGAAGAATGAATATTCATAGCTTTTGCATTCTCTTGGGAATTTCTGGTTTAAGGTTGAGTTCGGCAGCTGTTGCCTTTAAAATCTTGAGTGATATGCAGCTTTATTCTCCTTGAAATTTATTTCTAAATGTGCCCAGTGTTTTACTGTAGCCATGGAAAACAGGTTGCAAGCGTAATGTGCTTTATATAATCTCTCGAAAGAGAGGGTGTGCAGTAAAGAATGGTGCTCATAAGCAATATGACTTCTCCAATGGAGATCTAACTATCTATGGCATGTTCTTGACAGAGTAAGTATCTTGAACATTTCCATAAGATCAAAGCATAGCAGTAGGAGCTCTTCGATGTGCTTCAGTCTTACTCTGTGCAGCCAGTCATGACTTGACTTTTTATAATTAGATGTCTGACTACCTTTTTTTTGGGAACCACACCACCTTCAAATTTTGGATGAGGTTAATTGCTTAGGATATGCTGGTCATCTAGCTACATACAAATATTAGGATGGAATGATTGGTCTCTTTATTGATATGTTGCTATTAATCCCAACAAGATTTCGACCATTCTTTCTGCCTCATTGTTCTTGCTGCTGGTCTTTGATTTTAACTAAGCTGTCCAAATATCACGAGAAGTTTAATGTTGAACAATGTTACATAGGCCCAGGGTTTATGTACCTGATGTGTTTGAATTTTTTGGACCGTAGAAAACAACAAATTCCTTGCCTTTCAATCCAAAGTGAGGTTTATCTTGGAGTATCTTCTAGGCTAGGCACATGTATTGTTTAGGCAGATCAGAAAATAGTTAAGTGAATTCAGATGAAGAATTTTCTATTCCATCTACATCATTTTATCATTCTGTTGTGATACGATTTTTCAACATAAAAAGTAGTATGACTAATGGGTTATAGAATGGTTATGTTGGTTATTGTATTTTGGTGTTGATGTTCAATGCACGTGCTGTCTTAGTAGTATGGTAAAATATTGCTATCTTTCTAACAACACAGTTGACACATGAACCTTGTTTGTGCGCCCAGTATGCTTTAACAATGCTTATGCCTTCATATGTGTAATTCTGTATCTGTCTAGATCTCGCAAGTATCTCATGAATACTTATACCAATAGATGAGTGTTTGGATGTTTGGCTAGTACTAAGATGTAAATTTGTTGATTTAGGATTTAGATTGCCTTAACATTAACTGGGCATTTGTTATTGGCAATAGGACATAAATTTCAACCCTGAAACAGTAATTAGTAAACACTAGTGCTGCAGGATCGCCAGGCTGGCCAGGGGAAACTTCTGTACCAAGGAAAATCACAAGCAAGCGAGCAACAAACTTTAATTTCTTCTCACCCATCCAAGTTTTGCCAGTTAAAATATGATGATAGGGACCATTGTTATCACCAATTATCCTTAATTCTTTCATATGTGGTGGTATCAATCTTTACAGTTTTAATTAACGGTGCTAAAGGAAATGTGGAATTGCCTTAAGCCCTTATTTTCCCCCCCTCGAATTGAGTAGTTGTTGCTGTGCTGTTGCTTTATTCAAATTGTCTTGCTTCACTGTAGGTAGACACAAGTAGTACTTGCGTGGTTACACCTTTTGATATATGCTATATCTAATGGCTATGTTGCTTTAAATCCACCTGTCACTATCATTATCACGCTTTTGATTTATATTTCTTAACCATTGCTTTGAGCAACTTGACCCTTGCATAATTATGTTCCGCCGATTTCTTTGTTCTCTTTACCATATCATTATGATTGCAGTCTTACTGTTATACAAATTTCTGTCTTGTTATATTGAAAATGCTGTGTTGCTAATTTAAAAACTTAACAAGAATTACCATTTTCTTACTAGACCCATCAACATTTAGAAAATTTTCAAAACCTCTTGAGCGAAGGAAGTTTATTCAATGATGCAACTCAAGTATATAGTTGAGGCTTGAGCTTATGCTAATGTCATGGCGGGATTTGTTGCTTCAGATCTTTGTGGTTTAGGAAGTTGTTCCAAATGCGCTTTAGTGGACTTGCGTAACTTAAGTACTCTCAACTTACTAGGTTATTAGATTGGCAGCATGGGGTTAGGAAATTTGTATAGCGATGTACGCTAATGTCATGGCAGGAAATGTTGCTTCAGGTCCTTGTTGCTGTTTAGGAGGTTGTTTCATATGCGCTTTTGCGCAGTGGCGGAGGATAGTTGGGATCAAGGTGGGCCATGGCCCCTCAACAATTGAAAATTTTTTAGGATGCAGGTGGGTTCTCTTGAGCTGTGATTTTTGCTTATGGTTTTTGAATTTTGGCTATTCGCAAGCGACAGTATGCAGAGAGACAGTTATATGCGATTTTAGCCGGTATAGCTGAACTCGTTACAATGTCTATTACAATATATATGTAGATTCTGACTTGAAAGGATATATGGTTTGAAATCTTGTTATTGTAGGAGGAACTGGTAAGCCAAAGCAAAAAAGAAAAAAAAAGGAAAAAGAACCCAGCAAGTTGTGATCTGGATCTGGCTCATATACTACTTAGTCCTTTAGATGGCCACCCCTGTGTACCTTGCTGAGACATGTATTTTGTAATTCAAATGTGGACAACTACAAATTCTACCTTGTCATGTGGTAGTATGATTTAGCCCTTGAATAACTAAATTTGCATTGGCCATTTGGCCCCCCTTGATATTTTGCTGAAGCTGCGCCACCGCCTTTGCGAACTCGTGTAACTTAACCACAAAATCTCTCGACCGACTAGGTTCTTAGATTGGCAGCATGGGGCTAGGAATTTTGTATAGGAGGTTCATAGATTGGATAAGTCCATTAAGTACAGGGATCTCGATTCATGTGCCCTGCAGAAACAATATGATGCCTATGCCTGCCTTGTATGTCACCTCTTGGGGGAAGATAAGAGCTGAAAGGTTTCGCTACCTTGGTTTTTAAGCTGCTGTTTCTTGAACTACCTTTTCCCTGAGAAACCCCAGTTCGGGACAACTGGATTTTTAATGCACTTGCGCACGCGGTGAACCAAAGATGGTAAGTTTATTGTGGCAGTGGAAATTTTATTATGAATGCACAACTTAAGGAATGTTACTTAAAAACTACTACTGCAAAGACTTGACTGGACAATAATAGGTAAAGGATCTATATTAAACATTCAATGGTGTGTTAAATTATTGATGGCTATGGGCACGATGTGCCTTTGTTCTTTGGGGTATAGCAGTACAGGAAAGTGGAGCTTCGATGGTAACACATACAGGAGAGTTGGTGGATCAGGCAAATTAGGGAGGTATAAGTGATCCGGACTTGAACGTTTATCAACTGCCATTGAAAGTTTTTAGCCTAATAGAACCAAGGAATCATATTCCCGACTTCCCGTTTACCCACTAATTTGCCCCCCTTTTCTCCAGCATCCAGGTAGTCTGATGATCTGATTGAAGCTCTCTTGATGCTGCTAATCTTCACTTTTATTTTTTCCGCCCTATTTGCCTTTAGTCCCCTTTCGGGCCTTATTTTCTCACCTTTCCGGTTAGTTTTCTGGCAACCTGCGTCTCACGAGCGCAAGCTATCTCAGTTCAAAACGGTTTTTTTCCTTTTATCTTTTAGAATCCGAAGCTAATTTGAAGGCATCAACTTCTTAGCATGGTTTTTTTTTTGTTTTTTCACTTTGTCCCTGGAGCTATAGTGGTTTTTTCATTTCTTTTTTTATATTTCTTTAATTAACCGTCTATTCGAAAACCTAACAACCTAACAGCCGCTACCGTATAATATAAGCCGTAGCAAAAGAAACTACTAGCAATAGTTGTTCTGAACGGTTCCCTAGGTCTGCGCTCGTTCAGTCCTACGGTGTCATGTTGAGCCGTGCATTTCAGTCCTTCCTTTCCGTTAGCCGCGGTCGTCTGGGCTCGCGGGCGAGGAATGAGACGGCGGTTTTGGCACGGCTCCGGGGTCGGTTGGTCGAGCGGGTGATGTTCGTGAGGAAACAGGTGGGTACCCACCTGACGCTACATAGATTTTTTTTTCTTTCAGATTTTACCTTAACAGCAAGTACTCCGCTCCTCTCCCCCACAAGTGTCTTTTATTGCTGATGGCTCAACGGCTGTCCTCGCTGCTCAGTGCTCACCTGCTCGAGCTGCTAGTATTCAAATATTTTCTGCAATGAATTTTTCTCGCTAATCTGCGTGAGCCGGTTTCACGAAACAACAGCGCTACGAAGTTCGTAGAATGACCAGGAGAGGATACGTCATGGCTAGGGTGTCGATGATGTGCTCCCAGCCTGCAGCCGGTAAGGACATCCGCAATGGTAATAGCTAGTACTAGCTATATAGTCAGCTGACGTGGAGGTGAGAGATAAAAGCAAAGACTATTTTATACTGTTGGATCCACATGCTCCTCTCTTATATTCTTGGACTACGTGAAATAGATCAGCTATTTACTCGTTGCTAGTGACTACTTTCTCTCCTACTTTTTTCTTGCCATATCAGATCTAGCTAACTAAATAGCCAGCTGTTGGAGACGCCCTGAGAGCTGCTGTTCTCTGGACTCTGCATGGACGCAAGAGTGGCCCGCCCTCATCGGATGATGACCGGTAAGTGGTGGAGATCGAGCGTGGACTAAGGGTCTGTTCACGAAGCATTTGGTCTTTCGCAGCGTTACCCCCACTCTTTTCGTTTCTTACTTTAGTCACTCTTTTACTTTTGTCTTAGCACATATCTCTTCTTTACTTGTTAACCGTTTTTCTTTTTTTTTTTCTAAAAACTATTTTTTAGTTATTACTAAAGCTATTAGTTATAGTAAAAAATCATCAACCGTAGTTAATATATGTTTTGCTCTAAACAGCTTTAGTTTTTTTTATTTTCTTGGCTTTTAGCTTATTTAAGTTAAAATTCACCTAGAATGCATCAGATTTTAATTTTGGTGTTTTACCCCTTTTTTATTTTTTTCCCACTGTGTGTGATGGTATAATGTTTTTTAATTTTTTAGAAAAACTAACTATTATTATAGTATAATTTCAGAAAAAATCACAGTTATGAACTTAAGTCTAAAACTAGTTGGATCACGGTAAACAGGTCTAACTAATTCGTGCTGGACGTTAGCCATTTGAATGTCCTTTCGTTTTTCTGATCCGGCTACCGACCCCTCCAAAGGCGCTCTTTAGACTTTAATCCCCGGGATAACGAACAATTTACGTATCTGCCCTCCACCCGTCGCTAGCCAAGGCCAAGCCATGCCGTGGCCCGGGCTATCCTGACCTGCGCCCACCACCTGCCCTGCCCCTCCTGCCCGTGCTGCCCGTCTCTCTATCCTCTCTCTCTCTCTCTGAAAAAGTCTCCTTTCTCTGCTCTCTCCTTCCTCTGCAGCTCTCCCATGGAGTTCGCTTAGTTACACCCGTTGAGCGCTAATATTTATATCCTCCTCAAACCTACCTCCAGATCTGTGGCTCCCCTTGTCTTCACCTCCTCAACACAAGGTAACCTTCTCTCCCTTGGTTTTTATCTGACCTTTTATTCACACATCCGGATTACTTCTTGTGCTTGCTGGTAAGGTTATCGTATATGTTGCTTCTGTTAATGCTTTATTACCCCGTCAGATGTTGCAGTCTGAGGCTTTGAGCCTACTTACTTCATGTTGTGTTGAGACTTGAGAGTTTGTGTTTACCTAACCTGCAAAGTCTGAAACTTTCCATGGATGTTTATAAGCATTTCAGACTCTCCTTGAGAGAAGAAAAAAAACTACTACTATTTCATCACTCCTCTTGCCTCAAACTAGATTTTTCACCGAGTCCTAGAGCTCTCTCTTTACCTGACAGATAGTTGCAGTACTTTTGTCTCGTGAGTAAAATGGTTTTTTTTTGCTAAAATTAGGTGCGCAAAATCCCAGAGGCGAGCGCTTTTTGCTTGGCCTTGGGAAAGTAAAATGCTCCGGAGGTTCTAAGGCCTGCTCTTCAGTTTCTGTTTTTTTAATGTAAGCCAAAATCTACTTGGAATATATTGGCTTATAATTTCAACTTATTTTGATTTTGATTTTTTTCTTTGTATTATCTATGATGATATAAACAGCTTTTTTTTCAATTTTTTCTTTTTAGAAAAACTATGACTCGCCACAGCGTAATTTTAGTAAAAAAACCACAACCTTAGCTCAACCTAAGGCTAGTTTGATGTTTCGGTTGCCTCCAACGGTAAATCCATCTGACGGTCTTCTTTTCTTGTGCCTGTCCACGTGTTCACCCTGGCAGCCGTCCAGATGGACACCGTCATGCCCGCGCCCCTGCCACCCGCAGCTCCCGCCGCCGGCGACGTCCCCGCAAAGCTGCTCACCGCCGTCGCCGCCGAGGTACATATCCTTCAAGAATCACATCGCATGCCTCCATATCATATTCATCTCTTCCTTGTCGTTTTAATAGTACTAGTATTTAGAGTCGTTTTAGGTGGTGATCGGTTCGGCTTAAAAGCTCATGACTTATGGCTGAAAACACTATAATTTATTGAAAAAGATCAGAATTGATGGTAGAGGTTTATTTAGCAAATTAAATTTAAAAAATTTAAAAATATAAAAAATATGTTAGCCCATTACGTATAATACAAACAAATACGGGAAAAAAGAACCGGTAAAAAAGCTCAACAAAAAGCCAAAAGTTCAGAAAAAGACGAAATTTATAAATAGTGAAAAATAAGTCAGAGGTGAGAAGTCGAAGCCGAATTGATCAGGTCCTTAATAGTACCAGTATTTAGGATTAGCTTTATTTTTTCTTAATTAGCGTGCCTGCTTCTTTAGAGCAAGTTTAATAAGGCTGATCATGTCTTAATTCAAGGAATTCATGTCAAGATAGTCCCTATGTGGAGGAGAGAAAAGGAGAGAGAGAGCCAAGCCGACTCCCATGCAAGAGTCAGGCTATAGCACAGAAAAAGATGTATTATCCATGCATGTACCCATAGAACTAATTGCTATACACATGCATGTATTAAATTATCAATACTCATGTATGTATTAAATGATTGAGAGCTCTTGTGGAGACAACTTATAGCCAGCTTATTGTATGAGTTGACTGCATCATTATCTTTTGATGACATGGAAATGTATTGGAGGTAGCAGCTATCTGTACTATTAAACTTGCTCTTACAAGTTAAAAGATCCTACTGGTTCGGCGCTGCTTTGCACCGTTGAGTGGGATATTATTGTTTGGACTTTTCGGATGCGGAATTGTGGGGTGGGTTTAGGGTGCGGTTTTCAGCTCGGGGTTTGAGTTCCGTGGGGGGTGAGTGGGCCCCGCCGGGCATAGGACTAAAAAAAAGCGTCCTTTTGTTGCTTGCTTATTACAGCTACTTACCCCCGAGCTCGAATATTCGCTTCCCTCAGGACATGGGAATATTCCTCTTTGGATTTTTTTTTTTTGCTTTCAATCAAAGATCTATCGAACAGAAGCAGTGTTTGTTTTGAGTTGCTTAGCCTGCAAGCAGCAGGATTAGCGAGTGATTTGGTGAGTCTAATGATGGTATCTGTGTAATTTGCTGTGCATAATTCACTTTCATAAGAGTGAAAAAAAGACTTCCGTAAGCGCGAAGGTTTGTCGTCCCACGGTCCCAGTTCGCAGTCGGTGCTTGCTTGCGACGGCGACGCGAGAGGCTTTTTCCGGTGTAATTATTTTGCAGTGGGGTCCCTTGGCTATAGAGATATTTTGACTAGGTCCCTTTCTTCCATCACTGTCCAAACTTGTCGTGCTTGTTCGGTTGTTTGTAAATGACTCGTAGTACATAGAAGGGCTTAACTGCAAATTTTCGGTGGGGTCAGGTGACCCTGAGACACAAGGTACCCCATTTCAGGGTTGGGAAGTTAACCTGTGCCCTCCTCTGTATGCACCCTCAGTGACATGTGGTCCCGGGTGCCTCTTTATTGGTCTGTACTTCTACCCTCCAAGAGCAGGTACACGAATTGTTAACTACACGGGAAAGGAGTTCGTTGCTTAGATCCGGTTTCCTCCTGTGTCGACTTGTTGGATGATACTGTATTACCACATGGTTTTGTTTGACTGTGCCATGTCAGTTTTGGCACAAGCCTTTGGGTGGGTTTTTGGCTTTGTTTATAACTTATGGCTTTTTCCAAATAAATAAACGGGGTAATTTTTGTTCCGTCTTTTCGAAGCGACTTATTGGGATAGTCTTTTTGAAGTGGATTATCGGCATTTGGTTGGTTCGCACAAATGCTAGCCATCTGCCGCGGTCGAAAAGAACCCACCCATCTTAGTCTCCGTCATTGGGATAGCGCAAGGTTAGGATTAGAAAACAAAGTCTGAAACTGGCCGTTTCTTTTTACCCTGGAATTACTGAATAGGTAGATGAAGAACTGTTGTGTTTGGTCTTTCTGGTCTTCAAAATTAGATCCAAGATAAACCTGAGCTAAAGCAAGCTATATAAAGCTCGGGTTAGAACCCACGCGATGAAAGTGTAATCTAGAACATCTGCTGAGGACTGAAATCAGGTTATGAGCTTCTGCTCCTTTCCTGCCAACAACCATATAGCCGCCAACTCTAGGACAACAATGCAACATTATTGTGTATTGAGCTATTATTCTTGGTCCTTGAGATGAGATGCTTAGTTTAACATTATCTCATGCGAAACAAGTGATCTGC
Organism: Dendrocalamus sinicus; assembly: GCA_036346575.1. Lineage (NCBI taxonomy): Eukaryota > Viridiplantae > Streptophyta > Magnoliopsida > Poales > Poaceae > Dendrocalamus > Dendrocalamus sinicus. The sequence continues at coordinate 13,811 of JAYEVI010000510.1, forward strand.
TGCTGTGTGCCTTCGTGTAAGACAATACTTCCCTTGAAGTAAATGTGTGCAAAGAGGCGTTTTCCCTTGTTATATGTTCACAGCCCTTGAGTTTTGGAGCTATGTGTATTCAAGAATGTTAATCACCCAACTGTTGGTCACAAAGAAAATACTTCATTTCATCCTTTATGTTATATGAACTTCTGCCTTTTTCAGTTGTTTAGCTTTGTTCTGGATGTTGGCACTGTGAGTAATTATATTTGCTTGATCAATGTATAGGGTCCTATCTGTGATATGCCTGACTTCAAGATGGGTGGAAAGAAGAGTGATGAGGCTGCTCCTAATGATGCTGGCGATGAAGATGGTGGTGATGACGACGGTGATGAGGATGGTGATTTTGGGGAGGGCGAAGAGGACATCTCGGAAGGAGAGGGGTATGACAACCCCAAGGGCAATGATAACGAGAAGAAACAAAGAGGTGAGGGTGAGGAGAATGGTGAGGAGGATGAGGAAGAACCTGATGACCAGGAGGGTGGTGGAGGTGATGATGACGATGACGACGATGATGACAATGAGGATGATGATGACGACGACGATGGCGGTGAAGACGATGACGAGGGAGTAGAAGAGGAAGATGATGACCAGAACAACGAGGATGAGGAGGAAGATGAGGACGAAGACGCACTCCAGCCCCCCAAGAAGAGGAAGAAGTGAAGCTCTTCAATACCCCCCCAAGAAGAGGAAGGAGTGAAGCTCTTCAATGCGGCTTTAGTTAACCATGCGCGGAGCTGTGCATGGTTTTCGTCATGTTCTCGGAATCGAACTTGCCTTTTAGAGTTAAAAAGGCTCCACACGATCAGTACGTGTGGGCTTGTAGGAGCTTTATGATTTTAAGCAATTAGAGAGAACTCTTGTCATTGTTGCTTGCTTCTGTGGAGTTGAACAGATGTTTCGCTAACATAATTCGACCTGAGTGGTGAAAGCCTCAAGATTGAATATGTCTTTTATCTCCTTCCTGCACTTATGAATTTGCGATTCTTCCTTTATGTACTATTCTGAACATAATAATTATCAGGGAAATGATATTGAAATCAAGAAAGGCAAAACACGTTGCTGATAGCTCTTCAAGTTAATCAGATTCCTGAAAGCGGGTTCTTTCTGGCGATGATGGCATCTGGGTCCCATATGTTTTTTATTTGAGAAAGAGGGTCCGTCCTACATGTTCTTTTTGGCGTCCAAATTTGACTAATGGACCTGCTAAAGTAAAGATTAGTTATAAAAAACAAATAATAGTGCTCGAATGCTCTCCCAAAAACCAATTGTACTAACGCTAACACAATGTAGTTAGCAGTGGAATAGCCGGTGGTTGCAAATTTGACCCTTAGTAAACTTCAAATTTTAAGCTTTTTTTTTTTTTGTACTGAGATGCATCTGGAGACTGAAAGCCATTGCATATTGCAGATCTTGGATCTTCGGGGAATCGCCAATTAAATCGGATCTCTGTCAACGACTGGCGCAAGCATTTCTAGAGTTATTAAGTCCTACATGTGGTCGCAACATGGTCCTTCTGAGATGAAAGGCGTAATTTTGCCGGAGCGTCATATGCCGTTGGTGGGCAAATGAGACAATTTCGGCTAGCAAGTGCAGTGGAGTTGAATGTGATGCATCTATGAGTAACCATGAAATTAGTGTTTTGCACGGGTACTTAAGATAAGAGTACTTCTATTGTTGCTCACTATACCTCAAGGTCCTATGTACACTACATGGGAACAAATTTTCCAGGAGTGTAGGTGTATCTGATGTCAAATTTCTCCCTCCATATGCTTTAGGCTTTAGCCTTCAATTTCCTTGCCTGAGTGTCTCCCACAACTATGTTCGAATCCTTTTCTACTCGCATTTGGGTGCCTTTCTTTCTCTTATTTGAAAAGAAATTAAGAGCATCTCCAACAATCCCCCTAAAAACCCACCCCAAAAGACACCTTTTAGGGGCAGCCTAAAAAATTTGTTAACCTATTTTAGTCCCCTCCTCCAACAGCTCCCCTAAATATATCCTAATAGGAAAGGGACCCCGAAAGTTCCTGTTTCTACCTAAGTTTTGGGAGAGTTTTGGGGGAGAATAGAAATAGGGGGGTGTTTAGGGGAGTTGTTGGAGAAGACTTTTTACACAATTTCCCAATAATTTGATTTAGGGGGAGATTTAGGGGGATTGTTGGAGATGCTCTTAGGGCGTATTTGGGACTGCTCCACAAACTTTACTCCACAAATTCTACCGTGGAGCAGCTCCACAAAAAATCTAGAGTTTGTGGAGCACCCCTTTAGGTGCTCTCACAACTCCACCTTTTTTTTCCTCGAACAGAGTGTATGGAGCTGAACCTGTTTGGCTAAAAAATATAGAGCGGAGCTGAAAAACGTGGAGTAGAGCGGTCCCAAACAGGCTCTTAGTTCCTCCAATGTATTCTCGTCTAGTAATACTTATTTGGAGAACGTGTGTTATACTTGGTGTTATGGGTGTAACTCAAGTACCACTCTTGACCCACAGGCACACCCTATTATCCAAGTTTTGTCACCCACGTGTCATGTGCTTATCATAGAAATTGGTGTAGCTCGTCTACACTGAAACGGTTTGCACGTTGTCACCCTCGTTACATTTCATTGGGGGGAGATTGTGTATTATACTTCGTGTTATAAGCGTGTGCTTAGGTACCACTCTTGGTCCCAGTGACAACATTTTTCTACTTTCTTCACCCAGTGTCTTTGTTCTTATCGTGGAAATTGAGGTACATTAAAACGGTTTGCATACATACCACCTTTGTTACATTCCGTCGTATACGCCATATTCTAAGTTTTTTCACTACGAGTAGAATGTCTATTAGAGTAATAATACGTTATTTTTATTGAAAGAGTGCTTCTATGTTTCCACTAATTACTTCCCATGATATGTTCTCGTTTTCATATTTCCACCTACTAATCTGAACGGGTATGAGTGTTATATGCCTTAAGTGGGTAAGGGATGTTCTTTTAGGTTACGGTTGTTGTCTTTTGATTGTGGTTGATGGTTTTTAGCTATTCTTTAGCAGACGATAGAGACACCGACTTAGACAACACATATGGTTAGGCTTAAAAAACCGTTTAGAGAATTCATTTTAAAAGGACGTCCCGTTTCGATATTTACTTTTTGATTTTTGGAGAAACCAAAAACAAAAAAGAATATGGCCTAAATGTAACCATGCCGACTAGCAGCAACAGTGGGGCTGAATATGAAGCAGCTATGAATGCCCATGAAATTAATAATTTTTATGGGTACGTGGAGCATTTCCATTGTTGCTCATTATACCTCAAGGTCTTGTGTCCACTACTTCGAAGCAAAGTCTTCGAAGAGTATAACATCCTCTATTATCAAATGTTCCTGTGATATACTTTAGTTTCAATTTCCTCATCTAAGTTTCTCTACACTTAAGGAATTGAGCTTAGTGGGAGGTGTGAGTGTACACCCCACCACCTAGGTTGGAGTCATCTTTGACTCAGATTTAGGTGTCTTTCTTCTTACTTGAAAAGATGCTTAGTTCTTCCTATGTATTTTTATTTAGTGTGTCCAATGCTCATTGCAAAAGAATGGGTATTATACATAGAACAACTGCCATGTTGCTAAATAAAACCATAATTTTTTTTACAGATCTTGTGTTCCTCAAAGGTTAGCATTTTCTTAATAACGAGATGACCTACTATATGATAATATTGAGCATAGGCTTGTTTTTACAAGATAATTTTACCCGTGTTTATAATTTTTTGGGCAAATTTTTACCCAGTGTTTATAACTTGCGGAATTTGGCGACCAAGAGAGTAACTAAATGACGGATTTTGATTATTCTTTTTTCTAAAAATAAAAGGAAAGAAAGACCAAAGAAACACGCCAACGAAACGCTGGAACCGATTCTCGAGTCATACTGCTACTCTTTCTTACCTCCCCAAACCCTAGCCCTCCCGATCCATCCATACCTCGAGATTTCGGCGGCCAATGCCTCCTCCGTCGCCGCCGCGGTCTCCTCGCTCCCTTTCCAGCTAGGGTTCTTCCTGCCCACCTCCTCCCTGCCCCAAGATTTGCGCGACCCAGCGGCGATTCGAGCTCGGTTCGCTGTTCCATGGCCGTGAACAGCGTGTTCAGCGAGGACATACTCGCCGACAAGCTCGCCAAGCTCAACAACACGCAGCAATGCATCGAGAGTATCCTTACCCTGCTTTTGTCGGTCTAAATCTTCGCGAGATCTGGGGTGTTCTTTGGGTGCTTCCGAGGAGTTTATTGTCAAGTTGCAAGTTCTACGCTTAATCTTGCGCTTCTTGATGATTATCTGTAGAAAGAATGTCCCTGTTCTTGATTTGTTCCTATCAATAGTGCACCATGTCATGCCTATCAATAGTGCACCATGTCATGCCTATCAATAGTTAGCAACTTCCTTCAAAAGGGTATATCTATGAATAGCAAATCAGAAAGAAGTGCGCAAGAAAGCATTTTATGGCTTCTAGAAATGCAAATCTTTGTGTGTCCATTTTACACTCTGTTTGCTACTGTTTATAGTAAAGCATATTGAAAAAGAGTACAGTTTGGCTTAAAATCTTCTGACATATTTAGGTGATGTAAATTAATGGTTTTCTTTGTCTTAACATGTCTTCCCATGATCTGGTTGTTGCCTTGACTTTTATCCTGTAACTGCACTAACCGCTAGCGCTGTCGCATTGGTGCATTTACCATCGAAAGGATGCAGAACTAATTGTTCAGACGTGGGACAAGCAATTCCATAGCTCTGGAAAGGAACAGAAGATCCCTTTCCTTTATCTTGCTAATGACATCTTACAGAACAGTAAGCGCCACGGCACAGAGTTTGTAGAAGAATTCTGGAAGGTACTCCCCGGTGCGCTTAAAGATGTAACTGAAAATGGTGATGATCGTGGGAAGAAGGTGGTATCTAGGCTGGTGAGTATCATATATCTGGTGCATTCTGTTTACTATAACTTGTTAGGTGATATTCGTGTTGAAAGTCATTGCCAACTTCTGTTGTATATCTGTTCTAAAGGTATGCCGATATCTTGCTAATATAATTGTGGAACTACAATACTTTAACACTGGACCAATATGTTTTCTAGGTTGATATATGGCAAGAAAGGAGAGTTTTTGGTTCACGTGCTGGGGGCATCAAGGATGTGATGCTTGGAACTGCTCCCCTGCCTGTATTAGATATGACCAAAAAGCCCTCTCACACTTCGGGCATAAAGATTGTTAAGAGAGATTCACGTTCTGTAAAACTTGTAAGATTTTCTCCCCCATCTGCTACACTTTATTTTTTACCATTAGAATTTGCTATGAAATTCTCTCAAATTTTATCATTTTCTTTTCAGAGACTAGGCGTTGGAGGAACTGCAGAGAGGATTGTATCTGCGTTGCACACTGTTCTCAGTGAACAAACTGATGAAGATGCTGACCTGGAAAAATGCAAGACTTCTATGCGTCATGTTGGAAAAATGGAGAAGGATGTTGACAATGCCTGTAGCAAAGGTACTGTTTGTTGTTAACATGAGTTCTCCAACTTGGCTATTTTGGCACATATTCTGAAGCTATTCTCTATTTGTAGCTGAGGATCCTCGTCGTGAGGCTCTTTGCACAGAACTAAAGGATGAGGAGGCTAACATTAAAAAATGCATCGAAAAGCTTAAAGTAGTTGAAGTAAATAGAGCAGCTGTTGTGTCTGAATTGAAGGAGGCATTGCAGGAACAGGTCAGGATAATTGTTTTGACCAGTAATAGAAATGCATTTTCAGATTTGTTTAGTTCCTGCATGCAATTGAATTGCTATTTGCTTCGTATCATCCAACTTTGTCTTTTGGATATGTGGAATCTTACTTGTAAAGTTATTCAGGAATCTGAGCTGGAGAAGGTCCACACTCAATTACAGGTATTGTTGTCCAAACAGCCCAAAGCATGGCAAGGTTAATAATATAGCATATCTGTAAGATGTATACATCTGTCATTCTTATGTTTTAATTGACAGTTGGCTGAAGCAATGGTAGACGCAGCAGCCAATATGCAACGGAGACTCAAGAACGAGCCAGTCATTGTGTTGTCCAAGCCAGCATCATCAGTAGAGCCAGGAAAACCACTCTCTAATGGGCAAGTAAAGGACCAGCAGAAGACAGCTGCTGCTATCCTCGCGGACAAGATTGCAGCATCATCAAACTCTCAGCAGATACTCCAGTCTGCACTTTCCAAGTTTGCTGCAGAGGAAGCCAAGAATTCATCTGAAACACGCCCACATAATAAAAGGCTAAAAGTGGAACAATCCTCACAGGTCCCAAGTGTTGCGAATGCTGCTGCTTTTGTTCCAATGCCGGCAATGGCTGCCACAACAGCACAGCAGCCCCAGACAATTATGGTACAGCAAACTCCTATCCAAACTCAAGCTCCTGCACCTCAGCCCCAATACAATATCTACCAGGCCCCTCAGCAGTTTGTCCAGCAGCCTGGAGGTGTAATGATGGGCATGCCATACAACATGAACACTATGACTCCGAACACCATGACTCCGCCGCCACCTCCGCCACCACCACAGATGATAAACCTAGCCAGGCCCTCACCTTCAACCCAGCCACCAATGGGTGTAATGCCACAGGCACAGCCACCACCATCTACACCACCGATGCTTCAGCAGCCAATGCAGATGAATGTCGCACCACCGATGCAGTTCACGCTTCAGCAGCCCGGCGCACCACCTTTCAGGCCTTTGCAGCCGCCGCCTGGAATGCAATTTTTCCATCCCCAATCTCAGTGACATTTTTGGTAGCCTGTACAGCTCTGTTAAACTGTGACAGTTTCCCGTTTAGTATTGACTGGTAGAGAGGATCTGACTGTTGTAGGATATGCTATTTGTTTGCTCATTTTCATGAAGTTGTTGTACATGTAATGCGAGGAAACTAACAGGAAGATTCAGATAAAGCTTCGAGCCGTCGCTCAATCCTGCAGACAAGAGCGGAAGGGGTCACATGATGGTGGCTGCTGTTAGTCGATGGGCTTGCATGTTGGACGTGTTACCGGCGAATTTTAGCCCATTTTTTCCTTGTCTGGGACTGGGAATGACGCGGCCATTACCGAGAGGAGGATTGTACAAGCCTATAAGGCCGTGAATCGTGATGAGATTGCCGATTTCTCTTATTGACATCGCAAAAAACAAATTAAAAAAAGCATTACTTCAGTTTGTGATTCCTTCGTGAAATGCAAATAGACTGTTATGTTTTGAGTTAGGTAATAGTTCAACTCAAAAAATTGCGAGAACCAACTTTCAGCTAGAAACCGACTATACCAGCTTAGAAAAGCGGATGCCCTAGAAGGCTAGAACAATCAAAACAAAGAAAACGAATATCTTTGCTTTAAAATTATCAAACAAAAAATATACTCTGTTTTTTTACTTCTTAGAGTCTATACCGTCAAATTTTCTAAAGGTTGATCACCAATAAATTTAAAATTATCTAGATTTGTTGTGGGAAAATAATATCATTAAATTTATTATTAAAAACAATTTTATAATTTTATTAGTATATTTTAATGTAAAGTTATAAAAAGTAGCGGTCAAAATTGTATATGAAAGGCTATAAAAAGTTTAAAAAAGAATGGAGGGAGTGTCATTTTATCGTACTTCCATCCATATCGTTAACATCACATTTTTTTGGGTATAATTTATTTTCATTCAGTTTAACGAGTAAACGACTAAGGGCATCTGTAGTGTATGAAAATAGAGGGTCTTAAGCCACCTTAAGGTCAACCTTATACATTACAGAAGTGACTTTAAGCAGGCTATAAGCAAAAAAGGCTTAAGGCTGGTCCTCAAGCTAAAAACCTGACCATAAGCATTAAAATACAATTTTTTTTATTTGCCAAGTGGAACCGTCTTAAGCCCCCTTAGATTATATACACTATAGAGTTGACCTTAAAGTTTAGATGAGACACACCTTAAGACTCTTTGGGTTATATACATTACAGATGCCTTAATGTATCAACTATAAGTGCCTGCAGTTTTTGCGATTTACTTGACGGTGAGGTTTTGGGTGGTAAATTCTGCAATCCACTCTAGGTACACTCCTATCCTATGTTTACCTCCCCTACTACTCTCCTTCGCGAAGCCGCACCGACGCGCCCCCGCCTCCGCCGCCGCGGCGCGAGGCCGTGGCCGTACAGAACGATCGGGGCCGCGTCGCTCGAAGCCCCTCCACCTCCACCCTCCCCAGCGACGTGAAGGGCAAGCGGCGGAGGTCTCCACTGACATCGCCTGCCATGCTGCGCCGGTACGGGCACTGAACTACGTATTCACCACACCAAATTAGGGTTCCGATGCCTAATGCCTGGTTTTCTTTGCTATTGCAGGTGCGTGCGGGATCTGTACACGCCGCGGTCTCTCACGAGGATCCCTAGGCCGATCTCCAGCGAGGTAAGCGTTCCCGTTTTTGTCTGATGGCTCGATGTCATTAGGGTGATTTCCGTTGGTTGTTAGTTGATCAAGCTGTTTGCTCCGATGGATGGTTGTGTAGGGAAATCGGTTGTTTGTGGAGGTGAGATCCCAAGGGGAGGCCGAGACTAGCCGTTGGTTGTTAGTTGATCAAGCTGTTTGCTCCGATGGATGGTTGTGTAGGGAAATCGGTTGTTTGTGGAGGTGAGATCCCAAGGTGAGATCCCAAGGGGAGGCCGAGACTAGCCGTCTAGTCGTCGTGGGAAGTGGGGAGGGGAGTGGAGGGTAATTTGTGGCTGTGGCCGAGCGTGGGAAGAGGAGGCGCGCCGGATGGGACGGTGGGTGGTGGTGGTGGCTGGGAGTGAAGGAGTGAGGGAGTTGGCAGCTGGGAGTGAGGGAGGAGGGAGGAGTGAGGGTGGTAGCGGCTAGGAGCGAGGGAGGGGGGACGAGTGAGGGTGGCGGCGGCTGGGAGTGAGGGAGGAATGAGGGAGGAGTTAGGGTTAGGGTGGGCCGTGGTTTTTATATGGGTTGGGTGGAATGATCTGGACTGTTGATTATTTATCCGATGGGTAAAAAAGTGATTGATTTGTATGTGTAAAGATAAATAAAGATTCATGGGACCATTGCTGCATGCTGTGTGCTGTGTCATATCATAATCACATGCAAGCTAATAAAGGCCCAGTCTAAGTTAACAATTTTCACGTGCTAATATGTGCTGCACTGTTGCTAAAATACTCATTTTATTTGCTTTCTTAGCGTCTTAGGATATGTGTAAGGCGTCGTCTCGCCTCCGCCTCGCGCCTTACCACTTAAAAGGTGTGAGGGGGTAGGTCGCCTCATCTTGCCTTACCGCCTTAATAATCTTGCTCAAATGTCATGTCTTAGTTGTTTTTTTTCAATTGTTCACTACATTTTTTGACACAATTGCAGTCATTTTTCATGTGCAATGAATGCACACAATTTGGTAGCAAGTTCATAATGCTTTCGCGACCTGTTATTCCTTGTTGAGCCCATTCCTTAGGTATGGAAATTCACACATCATTGGGAAAATGATATTATATCTTTGTGATTTCTTCTGTCTGTTGCTGTCGTAAACCATTTTCTTCTCAGCAGTATATATCTTCAAATAAAGTGATAGAATTACCTATTTATCAGGCCCAAAGTCCAACATTCCTTCGATCCAGAAGAAGCTCGACAAAAGCATCTCAACAGAGTTCATCACAGAATACTGTCCCAGGCCCTCAAGAAGAACCTTCTCAATCGGGAAGCAATGTTTCAAAGCTTCTGCTTGGAACTCTGGTGGTTGGTGCTGCTGCTATGGGTGCTTATCAAGCTGGCTACATAGACTTTCAATATAAAGATAGAAAATTGCCTTCTACTATTAAGGAGCAAAATGTCATAAAGATGTATGAAGATCTAAAGGCTCCTTCTGAACAAAAGGTTGATCAGAAGCAAATCATGTCGGATCCAAACATTGGCATTGTTCAGGATAGCGATAATAAGGTTCATACTCCAAAGGATCTTCCAACTGAAGGGATGGGAGCACCAGAGATTCCAACTGCTGGTGAGCAGCCTATTCTTGCAGAAGAAAAGGAAGCAGAAACCCTCACCCAGGGGACACTGCCAGTTCCAGATGAGCATGGGGCTGATACTAAACTGCTGTCTCAAGATGCTCCCGCTGTTGACATAAAGCCAGTTGTGGTCGATGATAAGGCAATAGGTGAAGTTCGTCCTGAACAAACTGACAAGATAGGCAACACAGTTTCTCCAGTACAATCCAGCCCAACAACAGGTCCTTACCATGATTCGCACACAGATACAGATGCACCAAAGGTTTGTATTCTTTTTGAACTTGTTATATGCCTCTCCTTGTCATCATAACTGCATGTTGATTGGTAGAGGGCAATATGTTTTATTTTCTAGCAATTCAAATTGGCACTTGAATGGATTTTTGTAGGCTTAACAGGGATTATTATGTTGCTTCTTCAGCATATATGGATTCTGGACTCTAGAGGTTAAATTTATAAAATGCAATATTAATGAAATCCTCCAGTACTTTGGTTTAAATAAACCAGTGTATTTATGTATGACGTAGTAAGAAGATGTCACGGTTGAATACTATCTATGCTTCTGAATTTTGATTATTTGATTTGATTGGAGTTTGATATGGAGATCTGGCACTCTTGAGCAATTTTGGAGCTGTAGTTTTTACTGGTTTTGAGTTATATGACTGTGATGTTGAGAACTACGGGAGCTTCATTGAAATTTGAAAATATCTCAAATTAGCTTGCCTATATTGTTACAAGTTACACTTTAGCAACTCACCGCTAGTTGTTCCACATTGCATAACCTTGACAAACCCTCTTCTGATTATCTTGCTTTTGTATTATTTGATGCTAGTGTTTCCGAGTACTAAGTAATGACACTGGTGCAATCATTTAATTGAATTAATCCTTATCTGTAGGATCCATTAGGTGCTGGCGCAGTTGAACATAAATCTCTTGCTGAGACATATTTACTACAAGAGGAACCTGACATTACCAAAGATGTGGTACGTGGTCGATGGAAACAATTTGATGCCACTTAACTATTTTTCTTCAGTGTTAATTTATCTTATTATCATTTTTTGTTAATAAGGGTGCTAAGGAGGCTAGAAGTGATGAAGTTGGCGCAAAAGCTTCTGATGATGGAAAAATTGTAGTTGATATCATAGATGCTATTCATGCTGCTGAAAAAAAGCAGGCAGATACAGATGCTTACATGTATTCAGAAGAGAAAAGGAAGTTGAAGGTTTGTTATCCATTTACATCTCATGTTTGTGCTTAGTTATGGTTTTTATTTGCTGCACATCAAGGTTCAACACTAGCATGCCTTTGTGGTTTACATTATTATTTTCCTCTTTTACTTCTGTTGAACTATGTTAGTTGCCATGGATTTCCAGCGGCTCCAAAACTGCTGCTAAAATTAGTTAAGTTCAAAACTGCTGCTAAAATTAGTTAAGTTTTTATTTGATAATGTGAGAATATAGGCATTGGTTCTTTTGATCTTATGTAATACACACTTGGCAGTACTCATTTTTCTTATGTTATGCTTTGTGTTTTCTCAGGAGAAATACGAAAAGGAGCTGAAGGACACCAGGGCTCGGGAACTCATGTATGTCGAAGAGGCAGCAATTCGGGATAAGGTTCGAGGCATACATTTTTTTATTGTCACTATGTCTCTTGATTTTGTTCTGTATTAGGCTTCCGTGTTTTCTTCTATGTTGAGCCAATTTGCTATATATAAAGTTGGTTAGTCCCTGGGAAAGACCTGGTCACAGTGATATATGCAGCCTGAAATACTTCCTCTTTCCCCAAAATTTAGGTCATTTTTTACTATTCATGTTCTTCAATGTTAAGACTTCGACCATATTTTTTATGGTATATATTATAGTAAAATTTATAAAAATAATAATATCATGAAAAAATTTCATAAAATTTCAGATGACATTATCATATCCAATCTAGATATTTTTACATATATGGATTGTTAAAGTTTCAAATGTTTGACCTCACGAATATCAGATGACCTACATTTAGAGATGGAAGGAGTATTACTTCAACATTATTTTTCAATTTTCTGCAGAAATACTATTCAAATTAAAGCAATAAAGCTGAATTTTGTCTGCACTATATGCATGCTTTTCTTCACTTTTCTCATTGTATTTACTAGACTTGTATATAGTATCTTTTGTTTGTATTCTAATTTCAAACGAATTCTCTAATTTTGTGGTGTTTTCAATTTTCTTGCTATTGGTTCAGGAGCTAAAGAAAGAGAAATTGAAGTCTGCTGCTGCGATTAAAGAACTTCGTGAAAAAGCTGAACAAAAACTGCGGGATGAGCTGCAGCGGAAGGTCTGTCAGATTTGCTTCTATCTGCTATAAATTCCCTACTCTTTTATGTGTATTCAATATTCGTTATGTTATTGACCTCAGTATTGTTAACTTCGTTTTGTTATTGACCTCAGTATTGTTAACTTAATAGGATGAGGAAACAAGTCAACAAGTTGAAAAGGTTCAAGAGTTAGGGAAAGCTGAACTGGCTGCAGCTCTTGCAAAAGAGAAAGCATCACAGATCGAACAGATTGCTGAAGCAAATCTAAATGTACGTATTTGTGCCATCTTTCTTTAGGGCAGGCAATGTTCTAAATGGCTGTTAGAGGTTGGCATTCTGCGACCCCACCTTTTAAGTGCTTATGTGGGTTAGCAGCCTTGATCCTTGATAGTGTCTCTCAAATGCGGGTTTGCGGGCATGATATGCAGAGTTGGTAGTGACCCAATTTAGAAATTAGAACACTTCGGGCAAGGATAATGCACTCTTTGCATTGGAACCACCATAGTTCCCAGTACATAGCAATTTCCATACATTGTAACACCCCGTTCATTCTCTGGGCTTGAATGCTACTATCATTGCATATTATTACCATTCTTAGTAACTACTAACATTTTTAAACAAACACTACTTTATTTATATTGTAGTGACTAAGTAAATATCATACCATTTTTAACTCTAACTTTAACATACCAGTAGTCAATAACATACTAACAAAAGTTGACACGTGAAGTGATGCTAGCACATGAAATTGATTTATGTGTTTGTCTTGAGTGTTACATGACTTCCCTCACTTCTGCATATGAGGTTTCCCGGATGAGTGGTCCGTGGCGCTCCCGAACGCGTAAATTCGGGCCTACCCAGAAACGAAGTCTTGTGTGTACTCAAGAATGAGTCCTGAGCGTTTTCGAAACATGTAGTTTGGGTGGTCTAGAGTTGGGAGTCTAGAATGGGTCCGGGCACATCAATTAGGGTAATGTAAGATTTGGATTTTGTTGTACCTCTCTGTTTCTTAGCATTATTTGTCTATTATGTGTTTGCTGTGATGTGATGCTACGACCAGAGGGAATAGTTTCCCTGTTAAGGCGTTACATCATTGAAAGAGTGAATCCCTTGTTGTAGGAGTTTCGTAGTTTGTTTCGTAGTTTGTTTTGTGAGAATGGGTGGTGAAATCATTCCAAAGTCTTGTTGTATTATAAAAAAAGAAAAATTGTTCGGCAACCTATTAGACAAGACACATCTTAATAGTTCGGCAACCTACACTAGGAATCTGGTCTCCTAACCAAACATCGAGACCGGTAAAAGACTATCAACACATTCTTAGTCTATACTAGTTATACCTTTGTCTTGCACATTCTCTTGAAGTTTGATGGCGAACATTTTTACTGTAAGTTCGAGTCCTTGTTTTGATATACATCAATGTATGATGCATCCTCTTGAGTTGATGACTTTCAACATATGAAGTCATTCACCACTTCGGGATCTCAACTTGATAACTATTAACACATGATGTTATTCTTCATCTTAAATCTTGACTTGATGGCGATCAACTCATGACATCTTCTCAAATTATCCTCATTATGGGACCTAACTTATTTCACTAAGCCATGTAAAATATTAGTCCCACAAATCGATTGTCATTAATCACCAAAACTTGCCATTAACTCATAATGGAGGGACTAGATTCTTCATTTCCTTCTTGTAAAACTTGGTGATCTCTATTATATCTGCCAGTATGTATTTTTTATTGCTAGAACAACAATTTGTGCATTGTCTAGAATTTCAACTTTGCTTGCACTTGTTTATTGCCTTTTGGGGCTTATTTTTCAGATAGATGCTTTGTGCATGGCATTCTACGCACGATCAGAAGAAGCCAGCCAGAGTCATTCAGTTCATAAGCTTGCTCTTGTAAGTTTCTCACTTTGATGCCACTTATGTGTTTGCTTCTAACTACTGAAAGCTTAATTATCATCCTCTCATCCTCTTTCAGAGTTTGTAATGACATAATTCTTAATTATCTTGCAGGACACTCTTGCTTTGGAACAAGCTCTATCGAGCGGATCACCAATCCGGACAGAGGTGGATCGATTGTGTAAATCTATTGAAGGCATTGACAAAGATTCACTTTTAGAATTGGCTCTTTCATCGCTTCCAGAAGATGTTCTCGAGTATGGATCAGATACGCGGATGGAGTTGAAGCAAAAGGTAAGTTCTTTGTGCTGCAATAAACGATTGCATCTGCTTATACCCTCGTTATTTAGTATGTGCTGTACTGTTCTTTAATATCGACTATATTATTGTGTAAGAACTTTGGTAATACATCTTCATTCCTGATTGTTGTATCATTGTGAATGGAAGAGATTATTGTGTACTTACTGTTAATTACTCATTCTATTTCTAAATACATATACATCTTTTCAGACAGTGATATGGTCTCCAATAAACACCTTCAACCTTTTTTTAACATTCACACCTTTGACCATTATTTTTCTCTACTTATATGTTAATAAAAAATATAATGGTATGGAAGTACATTTGATAACAAATCTAATATATCAATCCCATGTGACAATCTAAATATTTCTGTGTATATTAGTGGTCAAATTTTTTGAAAGTTTGATTACGCACATTCTAAAACAATGCTTTGTTGATTTTTATAAGGCGCCCATGTCTATTTCGAGATTCAAACTTTGTAATGTTTGATCAGCAATTAGATCACCAATATATAGGTTTAGTGACACAAAAGTGGCACCATTAGATTTGTATTTGAATGTACTTTCATATGATTATGATTTTTCAGTTATTAATAAAAGATATTAACAGTCAAAGTTCAAGTTTGGAGACCGAGCTAAGTCAAACCGCGCCCTATAAAAATCAAAGGAGGAAATATCTATCTAGAAACGGTGGGTGTAGAAACTTATGATCTTTCTAATACCTATATTTGCTTTGCTAGTCATGCATCGCTGTATTGTCATGAAACATGAATGCTTGTTGAGCAAAACTAGTTTGGCTACCCAGCAACTAGTCTGATTTACTATCATTTCTTGTCGCAGTTTAATTCCTTGAAGGAAACAATCAGGCATTTCAGCCTTATACCAGCGGGTGGTGGTGGTATCCTGACACATGCTGTTGCTCGTGTTGCTTCTTCCATTAAGGTGAATGTTACAAGTGTTTTCCTACCGATCAATAAGCAATTCTAATATTCTATATTGATGTACCCGAAATATTTTGTGCACATTTACTGGTTTGAATATGTTACAAGAGTAGGATGAAAGGATAAAATGTTGGTTGAATGTATTGCATAGCCCAAAAGGTAATATATAGTGTACATGAGATCAAACCCTAGAAACTAGGAAATGACGCTTATACCCTTAATACCCTCCTCAAACGCAAGGCATATGCAACAGCATTACATTTGAAAGGGTTTACACTAAAAGAGGGAAAATTTGAAGTCCATCTCTCGAAAATGTCGTTGTAGCGTGCGGCTCTTGAAAAATTGTGTGGAGTACCAACCATCTGGAATCGTGCAACAACCCAGAAAGCATAAAGTGCAAGGACTATTAAAGTAAAGGTAAGCGGAAGTAAAGTCGACCGTAGTAACATGACAAAGAGGAGTGGAAGGTGACACAAGTAAAGAGAGCTGTTAAATCAAACCGAAGAGGAAGATAGAAGCATAGCGGCACAGATCGAAGCCCGAGACAGCGGTGGCGTTGTGCAGAAGAAACACAACGGAGGCGTGGTGCAGAAGAAGCGCGGTGGCCTTAGAAACTTGGGGGCGGCAGCTCAAAGAGAAGCATCGGCATTATAAAGACTTCTACGATCTGTAGCGGCTTAGAGAAAAGCGACTGTTGCAGCTATGCGAAAGGAAGGAGAGGACCACATTTATCTGAGAGGATGGATCGTGGCTAGCAATGCAGTCAGCTGACTAACAAGAAATTTGTGGACTTGTACGGCATTGACGAACTGATCGAGAGATGGCAACGGACTTGGATTGACGAAACGAAAGATGCAAAAACGAAAAAGAATTAAAGAACAGATATATTCTCCTCTCCTCCCTCTTCACCCCCTCCCTCCATCCCTCGTCTCTCTCTGCCCCTCCCTCCCTCTCCATCACCGACCATGGGAGACAGCTTAGCGCGACTCGGGCTGCAGGGGAAGGAGACGGCGGGGGACAGGCGACGGCCTGGGAGAGGCTGGATCCGCGGTAGCGCGAAGGAGGCGCGGGGCAGCCAGGGATGGTGGTGGAGAGCGCACGCAGGGGGTGGCGACGCTGAGGCAGCTCGACGCCAAGGCGTGCTGGCGCCGGAGGAGGCTGGATTCGGCGCGAGTCAGGCTAGATCCGGAGTGGGGGCGCCTGGATCCGCGGTGGCGCGAAGGAGGCGCGATGAGCCCGAATTCGATGCGGGCGGGCCAGGGGAAGGCGCTGGAGGCAGCGGGAAGCCCGGATAAGGGAGCCAAGATCCGGCGGCGCCCTGCCGTAGATCCGGCTGGCCTGGCGAGATGTGAGCACGTCGGCGGTGGCGGATCCGACCGGGGCGGGTTAGATCTAGCCGGATCCGGTAGAGTCGGCGGCGAAGGGGCACAACATCGGTGGCGACCGAGGCGGGCCGCTAGATTCGGGGAGACAGCAACCTAGAGGTGTGACAACAGCTGGATCTGATGAAGAGGCGGCCTCGGGCCCAGGAGACGCTAGGTCTAGCACGAAGGTGGCCAGATCCGGGCGAGGTAACGGTCGGATCCGACCGCCGCCTGGTGGATCCGGCCGTGGCGGCGAGGCGACCGAGGCGGCAGATCCGGCGACGACGACGCAGCGCGTAGTGATCGCCGGCGGGGCCCGACGGCGCGCGGGCGAGCGCGTGCGAGGCGGGCTCAGCGGAGGTGCCGACGCGCGTTGGTGGCGGCGGCAGCGCGACGCGAGGTGACAACTGCGAGCGGCCGGGAGGTGGCCGCCCCTGGGATTAGCTCCTCCCGGGGGCAGCAGCAGAAGTTTCAACCGGAGGTGAGCTAGAAAAGAACCATAAGCTCTGATACCATGTTACAAGAGTAGGATGAAAGGATAAAATGCTGGTTGAATGTGTTGCATAGCCCGAAGGGTAATATATAGTGTATATGAGATCAAACCCTAGAAACTAGGAAATGACGCTTATACCCTTAACAGAATCATCTGATGAAGCACCATCCAATGCTATTTATTTCAACAGCATTGTCTAATTTGAAGTTCAGGCTTTGTATTGCCTCACCACTTTTGACTTGTAGTGGTTTCTAGTTGGCCTCTGGGTGGATCTTCTCCAGCCTTGATTAGAGCACAATTTTATTTGGATTCCCTATTAACATTGGAGTCTAAACATTGAAACGGTTGATGAAACAAAAAATCCTTCTGTTTGCATTGTTACCATCAGCTTGTCTTTTTCTCAATGTTGTCCAACAGTACTAGTTATGGTCTTAGTAGTAATTTCCTGCATCTTTAATAAATACCTCAGTGATGAGTTTTTATTAAATTTTCAAATTGAACTAAATCTGGTGTAACTGGTTTTCAGATCAAAGAGGACCAATCTGGAGATGGTATTGAGTCTCTTATAAACAAAGTGGAAAACTTGATTGTAGATGGGACCTTGAGTGCAGCAGCCGATGCCCTGGAAGGAGGGTTACGTGGGAGTGAGGCAGAGGAAATAGCTACCGAGTGGATGAAGCGAGCAAGGAAACGTGCAATAGCAGAGCAGACGCTTACTCTTCTTCATTCTTATGCTTCTTCGATTACATCTTCGTGATCTTAACATCAATTTTTTCTTTTGCTCGTCGATATTTGCCAGTTACAGTATTCAAATGTTTCTCTAGACCATGTTGCAAATACATGAACCTATAGGAGCCATTCCGTGTCAAGCGGCCCTACTAAACTTTCCTCCTGTAACCAGAGCTAATAAATTTGGCCGTGTAACTACCAGGTATTCTGATATGGTAGCCGCGAGTCAAAGCATACTTTCGTATAGATTTGTCAAATTTTGCTGAAGATATAATCTTCTCCCTGCAACAATGGTACCATGTTGGAGTTATGCCGTGTGCGGTGTGCTGATGTTCTTGATTATTTAACTGGTTGCGCATTTGTTCAACTTGGAACTCTCAAGTCAACAGTGTTTCTTTGTGGATCATTGTCTCGAGTAGTTAGGACTTGGGAGAACAACATAATTTGAGAGAATGAAAGCTGCTTACCCCTTTGATTCCTGCTATAAGAGTAATGCTTAGATTATGTATCCATTTGTTGCAAGAATCATGCCAAGATTGAATGCTTAAGAAAACCAGTATAGCTGCACTTACATCTAAATCAAAAACTAAAAATACTTCAACTGTTGAAAACAAAATATGTACGCTCTAAGTTCGTTCTTGTTTCAGCAAAAAATAAAAGAAAAGAAAAGAAAAAGAAACAATTCTTAACACTCGGAAGTCCCAAGGACCTGCGCTTCTCGTCGCTGGAGCTCGGCTGCTGCTGCCGCGACGACGACCTCCGGCCGAGCCCGAGCTTCCAGAACAGCCTTGCTCAACGCGCCCTTGGGCTTCCCGAGCCGGTCGATCTCCTGCCGCATGCTCGAGCACTCCTTGAGCTCGACAACCCTCTGCTGGATCTCCTTCACGCCCAGGGACGGAGCCACCGGAATGGTTCATTACGCTTTAGCCTAGATGGCAGCAGCCTCCTAACCTGTGAACCCGATCGTGTCACCACTGTGCTCCACCACTGTAACCTCCCTTTTCGGTGTGTTTTTGATGAAACCGTTTGTGTCACCTTGTGTTCTAGTATCAAAGCAACCTATTCTTTAAGTTAATTTGATTTTCGTGTAGCCAATCATCAAAAATCGAGCTTTCCCTAAAATTGGCCAAAATTGCTCCTTTCTGTCGGTTCTTCATCGCCGGTGAGTCATTTTCCAATTCCTCACATCCACACTATCTTCACCACCTCCTCTGCTTATTTCATGCTTCAATTTGACCAATACCTCACCGTAGAGAGCCGCCACCGATGCCACCTCTATTTTCGCCATCAGCCATTGTCGCCCTGCCTCTTTGGCAATCCCCTGAGCCTATCGGCTATACCGAATCACTCCACAAGCCCACACCGTGCTCATGCTCACGCCGCCCTCCGCCTGACATCACCGGAGCACTACCACCGTCATCCACCCACACCTGCTTGCACCGTGCTGTTGCCCCAACCACCGCCTCCCCAGGACCCCTACAACCCGTTTTGCCATTCGCCCTAGCCTCCCGCACCGCTCCTTGATGGCAACATTGCCCCTGCTCTGCTTCCTCTTATTCCCTCTCTGTCACTTACATAGATGAATCATTTGTAAGCTTTGTTTTTTTTTCAGCTCAAAGGAATATTCTGTCATTCATCTTTTCTATTTTCTTTTTTGGTAAACCTCCCAATGACTTGTTATCCGCCATCGGAAATCTGAATCAAGTGATTTAAAATTTTAAATTAATATAAATTCATAATCTAGCTGTCAGTACCTATTTAATATTTTTATTTTATTTGAATTTATTTTGTTTTATTAGCTTTTCGTATGTAGACTACGACGTTTTCGAGGAGTATGACTTCATCTATGTTTCTCACCACCAGTATGCAGAGCAAGACAATTTGTTGTATACTTATTTTTATTTATAGATTTGTGATAATGGAAAAACAAATTTTATGTAACTATTTCATAAGCAATTTAAGTAGAACTCTCCTAATCCATACGAGCACAATTCAACTAAAGCTTAAAAAAATATGTTTATATCAATTTAGCTTGATCCTTTAAGTCCGTCTCTATTTTTATTCTGGCTTCGCCACTGCTGATGCCCGTCTGATGCCTGCTCGTTGTCCTGGGTCTCGTCGGCGTCGGCGTCTCCGACCCGGGGCAAAGTACAGCTCGCCGTTTTTCCGCGGCACGTAGCGATCGGCGGCGCTGGGGAGCCCTGGTCGACGTTGTCGGACACAAAGAACCACTCGGCCACCGTGGTCCGCAGGCGCAGCTGCTCGAAGAAGAGCACCTGCACCACCACCCGCAGCGGCAGACGCTCGTTCTGCGCCGCGTGCGTGCACGCCTCCAGCGACAGCTTCTGGCAGTTCATCAGCCGGCACAGCTGCTCCCGCTCCGAGTCCGTCAGCCACGGGTGCTCCTGCACGCCACAGACACGAACATGATCACATGACTCCAAGTGCACGCTCAAGAACGTTGCTGTACTGTTGCTTTACCTTGAGGTAGATGTCAATGGCGCGGTAGTCGGTAGAGGCCGTCGTCGAGGGCCCGGGCGTTGTCCGGGACGAGCGCAGTGAGGGTCTGGAACTTGGAGAACTTGAGGTTGGTGTCCGTTCCGACTTCGGCGAGGTAGCCGTCCACGAGCTTGGCCACCGTGCTGACCATCATGAGCTCGGCGGAGGGGGGCGTCAATCATCTGGCCGCCCTCGTGCGTGATCTCCGGCGAGAAGGAGAACGCCGAAGTGTTCGCCACCTTGAACTGCTCCAGCATGCGCTGCACGCAGTCCACGTCGTAGAGCGTCTCTGCAGAGTAGCCGGTGTTGGAGATCAGGAGGTCTTCCAGCACCGCCTCCTCCAGCTGGTTGCCGACCCTCTTCTCCAGCGCGTCTCGGCATGCCGCACCGGCGTGCAGTATCATCGTGGTGCGGAGCAGGCCAAGCAGGAACCTCGTCGTGGTGACTCCCCTCTCGTCCGGGAGCAGCGCTACAACCTCCTCCAGGAGCACCCTCTGGTCACCCTCTGAGAGCACGGTCGTCCCCGACGAGCCGCCTCAGCTGCCGCCGTCGCTGTAACCCGAGTGCCGGTTCGGCCCGGAGAGGTGCCGCTTGGCGTAGTGCGTGAGTGAGCCGGCGATGTTCTCGGGGCGCCCCTGGACCTCATCGTCGAGATGAGCCGCTTGTACCAACAGTCCGCGCCTGGCGACCTCGGATTCCCGGCCGTGCTGATACCATTCCATATCACCGTCTCGTCAAGTTTCGTGGCCGTGTAGTACTCGAACATCGGCCAGCCGAAGAGGGTCGGGTCGGTGCAGGCCTTGCTCGCCAGTGAGTCGATGCAGCGCGCGTGGCAAGATGAGGAGCTCCTCGGCGTGCGGGAGCACGTCGTTGCACGCCTGCAGCGTGCTCACGGAGTCGTTCCAGTTGACGAGCACGTCGCGGAGGAAAGCTTCCGTTTGCTCGATGAGCTTGCCCTCGCTGTGGTCCTCGATCATTTGGACGTGCTCGGCCGCGCAGCGCAGCGGGACGACGTTCGCAGCGTTGAGCTCTATCCTGACGTCGTAGGCCCATAGCATAACTTGGCGGCCAGCTCAAAGGCGTCCGGGCTGCCGGGGATGTCGTCGAGCCGGACGGTGCACGGCTTGCCGTCGTCGCTGGTGGACTCGTTGATCTGTCAGAATTGCTCGATGATCAGGACGCCGGTGGACACCTGACGACGCAAGAACAAAACACCCAAACACAATGATTCTTTTGGTGCTGCTCAAACTCGCAGCTTTTCTGATTGTATTTCTCAATTATTTACAGAAAGATTGCAAACTAAACATAGAAACTAATCTTTCTAATTGAGATTGCAAACTAAATATAAAAACTAATCTACCTATCTGCGTAACAAATACGTATGAAAGGTAAAGAAAATCACATACTAAACATAGCAAGCTATACTGCCATAGTATGTAGAGCATAAAGTTTACAACTAACGTGGAAGATGATGGGTTACAAGAGAAAACAGGCGATGCCAATCAAAGATTCAGGTGCTGCTGCAGAGGGAAGTCATTCAGAGAAACCTGAACTAGATGCCAATCAAGAAGTCAGCAAAGAAGAACTAGATGGCACAAAACAGTTGGAGGACCCCCAAGCAGAGGTCAGCTACCACAGCAGAGAGAGTAAACTGCTGGAAAAGGAAGACAGTAAAGAAGTTGTTAGAGAACCGGAGAAGGAAATCAACCCTGAGGGTGAGTTGGAGATCTCAAGAGATTGCTTGAGTGAAGCCTGTTAGAGAAATGATGCTAGGGTATTTGGTTATACACAACTATGCAGCTTATTCATTTATTGAGAGGTATATACAACCATTGCTACATGGGCCTCATGGGCTACATGGGCCAGAGAGGGAGAGAGAATGTACGATACTCTTAACACCACCTTCAAACTTAAGGTAGATCAGGATGATCTAATACACTGAGTTTGAGTAGATGAAGCTGATGCTATTCTCGAGTTTGAGCTTTAGTGAATAAATCTGCAACTTGAAGCTCTGAGGGAACATACTTGAGGGCGATGATCGATTGCTAAAATGGGATCGTGTGAAGGATGCATCAAAACCAATGTGCTTTGTCAGCTCATGCTTAATTGGATCACTCGCAATCTGAATGGCACTTGTATTGTCACAAAAGAGAGGTGTACGATTGTCACAATGGACACCAAGATCAATCAAGAGCCATCGAAGCCAAATAATTTTTGAGGTGGTAGCGGCAAGAGCTCGAAGCTCAGCCACTGCACTAGAGCATGACATGGCAATCTGTTTCTTGGACTTCCAGGCGATGAGCGAAGTGCCAAGAGAGATACAATAACCAGTGATAGATCGACGATCAGCAGGATCACTCGCCCAAGTGGAGTCAGAGTAAGCGTGGAGCTAAAGCTGACTCGAACTTGCATAGAACAGACGTCTAGATGCAGTCCCCCTCAAGTATCTCAGCACATGAAGAACATGACTATAGTGAACTGAGGTGTGAGTACTGACAAACTAGCTGAACACATGAGCAATGCCTGGCTTAGTGATAGTGAGATAAACAAGGCTCTCAATGAGTTGACGATAGCAAGAAGGATCTGTCAGTGGTACACCATCCGTAGGTCGAAGCTGTAGATGAAGCTCCATGGGTGCGACAGCAGTGCGTGTATCAGTCATGCCAGAGCGAGCAAGCAGATCATGAACATAGCGATGCTGAGAAAGATAGTAGCCATCACTATCAGAATAAACCTCGATCCCCAGAAAATAACTCAATTTCCTCTTCACAAAAGCCACATAATCCATGTCATCTCCTGTGATCAGCATATCATCGACATATAACAGAAGCAAAGTCTGACCCCGCTAAGAAGTGTGAACAGCCAAGGTAGGGTCATGCTCACTTGGAGTGAAACCAGCAGCTCGAATCACAGAACTGAAAGGCTCAAACCAAGCACAAGGAGCCTGCTTAAGATAATATAGAGCACGCCTACGACGACAAACATAGCTTATAGGAGAATCAACACCTGGGGTGGCTGCATATAGACCTTGTATAGATCACCATGAAGAAAAATATTCTTGACATCCATCTGAGATATAGTCCATGTGCGTATTGCTGCAACAGTAATGAAAGTACGAACTGTGGTCATATGAATTGGAGCAAAAGTCTTATCATAATCTCGACCATACACCTATTGAAAACCTCTTGCAACAAGACGAGCCTTGTATCACCCTACTGAACCATCTGACTTGTTCTTCACTTTGTATACCTATTTGCAAATGATAGGAATAGCTCCAGATGGTAGCGGAACAAGATCCCAAGTACATGTACACTCTAATGCTGTGAGCTCCTCTGGCATAGCCAACTGCCACTCCGGTATGCTGACAGTCTCCTGATAGGTACTTGGCTCAGCTACTGCACTTGCACAAGAAAACCCACATCTCTCTGGTGCTTGAATAGAAGAACGATCACATAGAGCATACCGTGATGTAGTAGAACGATCGTCAGAGTCAATGGTACTGGCCGGAGGGTCAAGTGGGGAAGAGGAAGAGTGAGGATCAGAAGGAACTCTCTGTCGATGACTATAGTGAACGGGAAAAGTAGAAGTGTCAGAAACTGGTGGAGCTGGTGGAGGAGACACACTAGAAGGTAAAACAGGTGGAGAAGGTGGTGGTACCGTTGCAGGAGATACACTAGAAGGTGAAACTGCTGGAGAAGGTGTATCTGGAGAAGACAAGCCTAATGAAGAATGGGAGGTAGACACAAAAAGGAGGTGGAATCTGTGGAAGAAGTGGGATGTGTAAAAGAGTGATAAAAGAAGGGTCGATCCTCATGAAAGGTCACATAGCGAGAGATGCGAATGTGGCGTGCGAGGGGTCATAGCAATGATATCCCTTATGCTTAGGACTATAACCCAAGAAGACACACTTAACTGACTGAGCACTCAGCTTTGTGCGCTCACAAAATGTTAAAAGGATATAGCAGATACAACCAAAAACACGAAGATGAGCATAGCGAGAAGGTGCTTTATACAGGACCTCCCCAGGACAGAATGCAAGCTGTGGGACCTGTGGCTGATCCTGCAGATGTAAAGCCCAGCATGTCCACAAATAATGATGAAACAAAAGAAACAAACAAGAGACATAGGCGGAGAAAGTTCAGATCCAGAAGGAAGAAGGGGACCAATGTTGCTGCCAGCAATGTTGATGGAGAAGTCATCAAAGGGAGGTAGATGCCACAGCAAACCCATAATGAACTGTTTGGATTTGAAAAAACACTGCAATACAATGATGGAAGGTATAGAAAGGCAAAACGGCAAAAGCATTTTAGAAGAGACAGAACCCAGATCACTGTCATATGCTGAATATCTCCAAAGAGGAAAAAAGGGAAATAACAGCTACGCAGCTATAGGAATAAGTTTGTAGCTGATGGCAGCATAAATAATATTTCTTTTTCTGAATATCACAAATGGATTTCTTCTGTGAACTCGATAATATACTATGTTTACACTTTATTTCCTGTAAACACCTGCCTGCATGGTAGCTCGCTAGAAACTTCTTTCAATACTAAATTTCTCTTTAAGGTTTAACATAAAAATCTTCCATATGATTACTGCAATCACATATGATGAATCCATGTTCTCCTCCCATACAACGGATGCGCTAACTTAAGAATATGAAATATGGTACTGACAGACCTTTTTTCACAGCAGGCATGGATCTGCGAATACGCTTTATTGACCTCACATAGAAAAGATGCAAAAACAACATTGAGCAGCTATGAATAAAAAATAAATTCTGATAAAGCTGCAAATGATACAGTATGAATCTGTTTCTGAAGATGTATAAATAACGAGAAAAAGGTTGAGTTGTCTGAACATCCAACAAATATGTATCTCAAAACTTGTTGTGACACCTCAAGAATTTTAAATCAATTCTACAATTATGCCCTCCCTTATGTCTCACCCAAAAAATCAAAATGGAAAAAATTACATTGGTCGTTGCAAGTTATGAATGTAAGTAATGGATGCTGTTCAAGTAGCAGCCTATTGCATGGCAATCTTAGCTCTTCTGCTGTTTACCTGTGGCTGGTCATATTTGTGATTGCTGTACTTCATCAATTACAGATGCCAGCATAAACAGCTCTCCATGTTTAATCTGAGGATGTAATTTGAGAACGAAGCCAATCAACTCTGCTACAATGTTACATGTGACTGCTGGAGCAAGGCATTTAAAGCATTTCCACCAGGAAGGTCAAAAAATTTCCAATGTTGATACACATTAATCAGCGCATGAAACACTGTTGAAGCAAAGGGTGTGAATAGTCCACATAGTTATCCCAAAAGCCCTTGTACTTCTCCATCCCAATTTTCAGCCATGGCTTCATATTGCCATTGTAATGCAATACTGCACCTTCCCTGATAGTAGCAGAATCCACAGTTGTGTAGCCCAGCCCCAAGACATGCCATTTGGGGTCCAATGCTTCAACCAAACCATAGAAAGCAAGAAGCCCAGGCGGTAAAGAACCAAGCTTCCATAGGGTATGATCAGCATTGCGCTCCTGCCAATAATGATATATACCTGTCACATTCTTCTTCCTCCATTCCACAAGATCGAGCACATTCATACCAAATGCCCAGCCACAAGCATCAGGATCAAAATGAGCACGGATTAGAGGATGGGAATGGTTCAGATACTTATGAAACCTGTGGAATGTCTCCATGCAAGTCTCTACAGCCCCCATAACATTACCATTGAGGTTGATGGTAAACAATTCTGATAAGTCCTTCTGAACAACGATGTCATCATCAAGAAATACCACCTTACGCAACTCAGGATAGATTTCTGGGATGTAAAACCTCAGGTGGTTGAGCATTGATAAGTATTTTGGATTCCTGAATTTAATTGGTGTTCCACGATTACCACCGCCAGAGAAGTAGAAGTTCTGGGTGGCAGCGTTCTGGAGCTGTTCAAGAACAGGGACATACGACGCATTGAGCCAGGTGAAGTCCTCCACCTTTTGTATCTCCACAGTGGCCCCTCTGTAATCATTCATGGCAAACCATGCCTTCATTGGAGCATAGTTCACCTCGTCGGTCACTAAGTGAAAAACAATCTTTTCAGAGTGCTTTGAATTTAGAGTTGTAGAATTGACCACAACAGAGATAGCAAGGATGTTGTCCGAGAAAACACAATAATGATAGAGGCTGTTATCCCTTAGATTACTTTGCACTGCTGGGCTCCTATCTGAAAACTTCCTCTGAAGTTCGGAACTCTTGAACCATTCCATGGTTAACCGGACACCAAGGCAGTAGAGTCCCTTTGGGAGCTCCTCAGCAGCAATCTGCCCATACTTTGTGCTCTTCTCCGCCTCAGCTTTTGACTTCTCCTCTAGAGACTGAATCTGACCCTTCAGCTTCATGATCATGACAGCGCTATCATACCGGAACTGCTGCGCCTGGAAGAACAGCACCGACATGTCCCTAATGGCCTTCTCCGCCTCCTGCTCCATCACCGTGCCACCGTGGGCTGCAGCATGCGCGAGGATGCTCTGCGCCCGCCGTACCTGCGCACTAAGCTCTGCTGCAAACTGCAGGTTATTGGCTTCTTTCGCGACCACGATGTAAGTCTTCGCGAGAGAAATCTGGTCCATGAGCTGCCTCGAAAACGAGTGAGCACTCAGCATCTCGTCGGTCATGTTGAGCGCATCCGTGATGCCCTCAAGGTAAGATCTCTGCACACAAAAAGTTCACAACTTTCAGACGTTACACGCTAGTCGCTAAGCATTCATGATCTTTCTACGACAGTTAGCCCTAGACAACTAGCAAATTCAGCAGAGTATAACTACTACCAAAAATTGAGCCACTCGAGTCAAATGAGGAAATTTTCTACGAAATGCGAAACGACTGTAATTAATCGGCGCTGCATGAGATGGGACGCGATGCGATTACCTGACGGAGGAGAGGGTAGGAGGTGGCCGCGGATCTGGATGACGCGGTGGAGTGGGAGGAGTCGGCGTCGGTGTCGCGGGAGCCTCGGAGGACGAGGAGGAGAAAGAGGCAGGCGAGGGCGAGGAGGAGTAATAGCGCGAGGCGGAGCCACCACGGCCGCTGCTGCCACCGCCGCTTGAACGACGGCCGCCGCTGGTCCAGGAACGGCCGCCGCCTCATCGGATCGCGGAGGCGGGCCGCGCTATTAGCAGTGCACTCGCCGTGAGGACGGCGCGGCGGGCATGGATCCAGGATGCGCGGGGGCGACGAGATCTGAGACGCGGTAACCGCTGCTTCCTTCGCCAAAATTTTTCTTCTTACCTTTTGCTTTTTTTCCCCCTCGCGCCTTCAGATCTCGCACCGTCGCACGGCACGACGCAGCGACGGCAGCGTGCTCCTTGCCGTGCCTTGCTTGACTGCTCTAGTACTAGAGATGGCAATGGGTACCCGATACCCGAATACTCGACGGGTTTTACCCGATAAAAAGACGGGTATGGAAAATTTTATGTACCCATAGGTACGTTATTGGATGAAATCCTCTACCCGCCGGGTAGGCGGGTGCGGGTGTGGGTATATACTACCCATACCCGCCTACCCGCGGGTAATAAATACCTGCATTAGACAACTAGACATCCCACTCAAATGTTAATTTTATTATCTACTTGTTGTTGATTGTTTATTTGTTTGTCATATGTTGATATGGTCATGTCAAGTATGTTTATGTGATGTACTAATTTTGATCATTAGACGCTTTTGTGCTTGGCATGTATGATTAATGAATGTCTAAATTGATGATATTCTTATGTGTTGAACCGGGTATGCCTGCGGGTACGGGTAACCCGACGGGTAAATTTACACCTAGCGGGTACGGGTATGGAATGGCAATACCCGATGGGTATTTACCCGTTGCCATCTCTATCTGCGACTGATCTGATCTAGTTCTTCGTTCATATCTGTGCGGTGAAGGCCCGCTCGATTGAGTTGAAAAATAATGATTTATAGCTGAAATTATACTGTAGCTAATTGAAATTATATTATAACCGAAGATGACTTATTTGGTATAATTAAATTAAAAAATTAAAAAATAGAAAAATATTAGCTCATCACAAACAATACAAACAAATACAGAAAAAAAGAACCGGTAAAAAAGCTAAAAAAGTAAAAAAAATTTAAAAAAGGACAAAATTTTATAAATAGTAAAAAATAAGTTAGAAGTCAGAATCTCAACTCGAAATAAGTGAGGTGAAAGTTTCTAATTCACGTTCACTCCAGCAAAAAAGAAAAGGTGATGTTCTACAATGCGTGCATTGTAACTTTTGACAACAATATCCTATAGGATATTCAGATAGGCTATTTGGAGATGATATGCGTAGATTCGTCTCATTAAATATTTTTGTGATATTATAATTTTATTAAACTACTAATATATTACAATAGAAGCTGATGGCTAAAGTTATATGTGTAAATATCCAAAAATGTTACTTGTTTACGATTGTACATAGTATTGGTTAGTGTAGCGATGACTGTAATATCGGACTTTCTCTCAAGCATGCATCAATTATTTCCAGAAAAGGAAGGGAAAAAGACCAAGCATGCAATCCCAAGACATCCCCTAGCGACATTTGCGTACTAGCAAATGGGCCAACCTGCACACGACTAGGGCCGGGCCCAACTGACAGGATACTCACACGGTCTTGCGTTTGAGCCCAATATGTGCCCAGTACCTTCTCGGCTTCTGCTTCCCTCCGTACCGACCCGACACCTCAATTCCCCAAAGCGACCGCGACTCGACTAGAAGTCGGAGCCGAAGCGAACGATCGATTCCTCCCTCGTAAACCCAACAAGCCCTAACCAATGGCGTCGCCGGACGGGGAGGACGAGCAACCACGGCCGAAGCGCCTCCGCCACGACGCCCACGCCGACGAGGACGCCCCGCCCGCTGCTGCCGCGGAGGCGGAGCCACAGGTGGCGCGCGTGGAGCTCAACCCGGCGGACTGCAACCTCGGTACGCACCTGCACAACCCCGAAACGCGCACCTCTTCTTTGCAGCTCCGTGCTCGCTACGCACGTCTCTCACCATGTTTCGGCGCCGCGTCCGCCAGATTTTGACATCGGCCGGGGCGGGCTCCAGGGGCAGGCGCTGCACGAGGGCGGGTTCGCCTACTGCTGGTCCGGCGCGCGCGCGACGGTCGGCGTCAGGGGCGGAGGGAGGTACTGCTTCGGGTGCAAGATCGTCGCCGAGCAGACTGTGGAGATGGACGACACGGACGCCGACCAGCAGCACCTCTGCCGCATTGGGGTCTCGAGGGGGGACGACCCCGTGGGGAGCCTCGGGGAGTCCGGCCACAGCTTCGGGTTTGGGGGGACCGGGAAATTCTCCCATCAGGGCAAGTTTTCCGAGTACGGTGTGAGGTTTGGGGTTGGGGATACGGTTGTCTGCGCTGTTGATCTTGATTCTAAGCCAATGGTGTCGATCGGATTCTCCAGGAATGGCGAGTGGCTTGGCATTGCAAAGCATTTCGATGCAAGTGAGAAAGGGCTCGGTTTGGTTGATGCTCCTATGAGGCCAATGCAATGGGAATCGGCAATCTTTCCACATGTACTGCTGAAGAATGTTGTTGTTGAGATGCAGTTTAGCAGGGAGGATGGGTTGGAGCCGGTTGATGGTTATGAGCCCTGGGCCTCAGCTTATGCCGATGGGAATGCAATATTTGGCACTGCATTTGCAAAACAGAGAGAATGTGAGGTTCTGATGATGGTTGGTCTCCCAGCTTCAGGGAAGTCAACGTGGGCAGAGAAGTGGGTCAAGGAACATCCGGAGAAACGCTTTGTCCTTCTTGGAACTAACCTTGCATTGGACCAAATGAAGGTTTTTCCGGCCATCTTACAACTAGTATTTTCTTTTACTTTGAATTGCTTTTCAGTTTATTACAACCTTGTTATCTGCAGGTGCCAGGATTGTTGCGCAAGCATAACTATGGCGAGCGTTTTGATCGTTTGATGGATCGTGCTACAGTGATTTTCAACACGTTGCTGAACAGGGCTGCAAAGATCCCTCGCAATTACATCATCGACCAAACAAATGTTTATAAAAATGCCCGTATTCGCAAGCTGAGGCCATTTACAAATCACCGAAAGGTAAGCTGCAAAAAGAGAAACGTGTCACTTTTGCTTGAGTGGTTATTGAATTGAATGAACAAATGTTAATGTTGGATGATTTCACAGCATGTGTAATGCCATTTACACTTGTATCATTGTATGCAACAGATTGCTGTGGTCTTGTTCCCATTGCCAAGTGAACTCAAATCCCGGGCAGCAAAACGATTTAAGGACATGGGGAAGGAAATACCAGCTGAAGCAGTTGACCAGATGATAGGTATTAAGCTAGATGCTTCACTGTTCTGTCAGTTTCATTAACATATTTGTGGAGGTCAGTGGAAGTTTTCACTTGTAGGATTGACTATGTAGCAGGATATTGAACTTCTGATGCTGCTTCTTTTGCTTCCTATATCTGCATCCATTAGTTACTAATTTACTCTGTATTCCTCTTTTCAGCCAATTTTGTCTTGCCACTTTCAAAGGACATGCCTGGTTCGAAGGAACCTTTTGACGAGGTTTACTACAAATCTTGATGTTGTGTACTGTGTCTTTTGGCTATCTTCAAGTTCTTACTTAGCTCACTACTCTTTTCAATGTGTGCAGGTAATTTTTGTAGAGCTTTCTAGGGATGATGCCCAGAGAAACCTTGATGAGATGCGACGGTTGCTGCCAAAAGCCTCAACTCCCAGCTATGATAATTTCAATAATCAAAATGTATGCTACCATTGTTGTTCTTTCTGAAATTGGTCACTTGTTTTGTCATCATGGATTAGATCTTATGCTTCATGTGTGCTAAGCAATATAGCATGTTCTGACATTTTAGATGCTTTCAACATATACTGGGACTGTTTCTCCGGGCATTTCTGGGGCAAGGTCATCTCTGTCAGGCTGTCACCCAACAATGGACAACTCGTATGGAAGAGGTGTGCATACTCTGGGGGGAATGACACACCAACAGGCATGGGGCGTTCAGGGTTTCCAGAGCACAACAGGGAACCAACACCAAATCCAGTCAAGCTACCCAAATACCCCGTATCAACATCAAATCCATCAAAGCTACCCAAGTACCCCGAACCAACAACAGATCCATCCAGGCTACCCAAGTACTGCAAACCAACATCATATCCATCCAAGCTACCCAAGTACCCCAAACCAACATCAAATCCATGCAAGTTACCCAAGCACCCCACTTCCTGGATATGGACACAGTACATATGGTTACCATGGAAGCCCAAGTCCATACAATCCTAATTCTTACAACTCAGATATGCAGCAAAGAATTCAAGCTCCCATGGGTGACACAAACCTCTACCAGACACATGGGTCAGCTGAAGCCTATGGGGGACCTGGCTATGAAGCTACAAATTCCACTGGAAGGCGAGTCAATGCGCATCCATCAACTGTGGCTACTTATGGTTCACACCCTGTTGATCAGCAGATGCCATATCATGGTAATATTGCCTCATGGAGTTCTGGCAATTACAGGCCCTATGGACAGCATTCTCATGGTAAATGATTAGCTCTTGCTCTTACTTTATTCATTTTATAATACATCTAAGTCAATGTGGTAGATTACAGATTCTCCACTCGAGCTTTTAAAATCATCAAGGGGTGAAAACTATACACTTTGACAAAATCAATATTTACCATGCCATTACCACTCTATTTTTACTTATTTTACTTGTCACTTAGCTGCTTGAATTTAACAATGATTTTACTATGCGATGATCTGATTCTGTTTTCCGCAGTATGCTGTCAAACATTAAAGTGGTCATCTACTAACACATTTTTCTTCAACAAATGACAGATGGGCACAACACAGGCCCGCAGTATGCAGCTCCAGTTCCCATTCCGCCTCCTTACTCTCTTCCTCCAAACCACATGAATCCACCGCCGAGCCCTTGGTATAATTAACAAGGCAGATAATACTATTTTGTAGATAGAGTAGAACACTGGATAAACTATCAGAGGGTACCAAGAAAATTAGATACACCTGACCCACATGCTTGTTTTTCGTTTTTAAAGTTCCAGGAACCTCTCCCTCTCTATGTTGTGACATTGTGTATACTTGCACGTACCAGCTATGTTGTGTAGAACACTGGATAAACTATCAGTGGGTACCAAGAAAATTAGATACACCTGACCCGCATGCTTGTTTTTCGTTTTTAAAGTTCCAGGGAACCTTTCTATGTTGTGACCAAGGTTCCAAAAACCGGTACCGGCCTAAATCCCGGCTGGAGGCCGGTACCGGTTCCCGGCCGGTAACCGGAAAAACCGGGAAAAATCCGGTCAAATTTTGAATTGTAAAATTTGAATTTGAAACCGGTAACCGGAAAAACCGGTCGGTTACCGCCCCAAAAAAACCGGAAAACCCGCTAAAAAACCGGAAACCCCGCTAAAAAACCGGGAAACACAAGAAAAGGTTGAATTTCAGATGTTTCGAAGCATATTTAGCTCATACAATAGGTAATCTAATACAAAAAGGGTTTAAACCAACCTAGAAGATGCATTATGCAATCACAAAAGACTCACAAATATAAATGCACTTCGAAAAAACCCGGCCGGTTTTTTTCATCCCTCTCACCGCCGGGAAATCCGGTTACCGGCGGTTAGCGGCCGGTAACCGCCGGTAATCCGATCCATGGTTGTGACATTATGTATACTTGTGCACATACCAGCTATGTTCTGGATTATCTTGTGCAAAAATTTTACTTTTGGGTGATCTTTGCATGATCTCTCTGAATCAATGAGGTTTGGTCTGATGAATCTGCCTGTGGATGCTTACAAAGGATAACAGCAGTGTTTCCTTGGTTGCTTGGAAAATTGATTATTTGGTCAGTTAAACACGATGTGAAATGTACTTATGAGCGTGCCATGAACGTCATGTAAACTTCACGGCTTGACACTCAAGAGCAGCACCAACTAGACTGGAGCATGTAAGCGTACATGCTGGTCAGCTTTGAAGAACACTATATTGATGATGAAAATTCCTACTAGCATGGGCACTGATGCCATGTACAAACTAACGATTAGCATTTAGCAGCTAACTACAAGCATATAAATCCGTTACACAGGCATGTGTAAGGTACAGCCAATAGTATACGAGATCGTGTATGTATCCGCGTTCCAGTTCATTAGAAACAGACGGCGGAAATGTTGATGAAAACAAGTTCGCTCTTCGAAGTCCCAACACCCAAATTCTCCAGAGCAAGTACTTCGTGAGAATCATCTCCTGCTGACGGCTACGTAGTTCCTGGTGGCCTGCGGACTAACAAAATATCAAAAAAAAAATGTTCGTTTTACTCAACATGTAGTATATTATGTAATACAACAGAAAAACAATTTCACATGACGAAATTGTTAAGAGTATAAGTGTTACTTCCTATTGTCTAGGATTTAAGTTGTATGTGTCATATACTATATAATGCCCTCTTGAGCTATTGCAATAGAAACAAGCTTCATTCATATTTACATGGTATCAGAGCCTAGGTTTTCAACCTAGCTCGCTCAGCTCAGTCTTCCGCTACTGCCCTCGGGAGGAGTTTATCGCGGGGGTGGCCACCTCCCCCGCTCGTTGCCATCGCCTCGCGCGCACCGGCGCCTGGATCTAGCTGCCTCTGATGCCACGAAGTCCGTATCCAATCGCCTCCAGGCTGGATCCGGTCGTCTCCGCCGCCGTGAAGCCTGGATCCGGCCGCCTTTAGGCTGGATCCGGTCATCTCGCCTCTGTCGCCTCGCCCGGGTCTGGCCACCTCCGTGCCAGATCTGATGTCTCCTGGGCCTCGAGGCCGCCTCCTCATCCCCGCCGCCCGAGGCCGCTGCTAATGCCAGGCCACCTCTGGGCCTCACGCTCCAAGCTGCTCCTCCTCCCTCGCGGTTCTCCGCCGCGTCCTCCCCGGCGCTCCCGATCGCCCTTGCGCCGCCGTCAGGCCGCCGCGCCCGCGCTGCCACGCTCACATCTCGCCAAGCCAACCGGATCTACGCCAGGACGCCGCCGCTCGGCTCATCGCGCTCATGCCACCGGCTGCTGCCATCACGCTCTTCAGTCGTCACCATCAAGTGTAGTCAGGAGAGTGAGTGTGTGGGAGACAATGGGGAGGAAGGAGACCGTGGGTTGTGGTGGGGGTTGTAGTAGGAGGCCATGCCTCGACCGATGGGGAAGAGAAGAGAAATAAAAGGGCTAGCCTTTTGAATCTTTTAGTATCTGCTGTCTTTGAGTCTTACGTTGCGTCCATCCAAATTCGTTACCATCTCTCTATTAGTTCGTCAAAACCGTGCAAGTCCACAAAATCTGTCTGTTAGTCGATTACTTTGCTAACCACGGTCCATCCTCTTGGATGAGTATAGTCTTCTCCTTTTTTTTACATAGCCGCAGCCGCCGTCCTTTTCCTTGAGGCGCTGCAGATTGTAGAAATCTTTATGATACCGCCGCTTCTCTTTGAGCCACCACACTTCTTCTACACCGCGCCTCCATTGCGCTTCTTGTGCACTGTGCCGCTGTCGTCTCGGGTTTCGATCTGTGTTGCTTTGCTTCTATCTCTCTCTTCGGTTTGATTTGACAGCTCTCTCTTTTTGTCTCCTTCCACATCCACTTCATCGTATTGACACGGTCGACTTTGCTCCCGCTTACCTCCTCTTTCTCAGTCCTTACACTTTGTGCTTTCTGGGTTGTTGCACGATTCTGAATGATTGGTACTCTGATACAATTTTTCAAGAGCCACACGCTACGACAACATCTTTGCATATGCCTTGCATTTGAGGAGGGTGTTAGAGTATAAGTGTTATTTCCTATTGCCTAAGGTTTAGGGTTGTGTGTGTGACTCATGCACTATATAATGCCCTCTTAGGCTATTGCAATAGAAACAAGCTTCATTCATATTTACAGAAATAACTATAACAGGTGAAACAGAGAATATTGAGGTGCTTCACTTACCCGAGGTTGAGCTTTCTCCGGCTTGCCATCTTCATCGTCGTCGTCATCCTTGCTCGTCAGCATACTTTGGATCGAAGCAATATCCGCTTTTCTTCCCCTTTTCGCAGATGTAGAGCCTTTAGGCCTACCTCTACCTCTAGGAGCTGCCCTTTTCCATCCAGTTTGTTGGAAACTCTCCTCCGGTTCCTGTAAGCATTCAAAGAATAAAAGCAGTTCATGAAGTCATTTGGCAGGAGAATAAAGGCAGTCCACATTATTTTCATGGACGTATAAATACTGCAACAGTACAGGAGGAAATGGACATACTGAAGTTCCAACGACTTCGTTTGCTTCATTAGTCTCTGTTTCCTCATTTGAGGAGTCCACATCCTCACTGCGGATAGCAGCAGTTGACCTGCAAATGTCGAGCGGTCAAATTAGCATTGAAGTTTTACCGCAGACTGAAAAGCAGGGCAGTGAAGATTTGAAACACTTTTAAGACAATTGATTCGAATGCAAAATTAGACTGTAATGTGGCTACTCCATTTGGCCATGAGCTGCATACTTATGGTATAAATCCATAAATTTCAGTCGCATCTTTAGATGGTCTAGTAAATCCAGATGCTTTCCTTCCAACATTAGTTGATCTCGCACCGAGAAGCATCTCCCTGGTGTCTTCATCGTCACTAAAAGAGTTCAGGCCGCTTTGAGCTGTAACAGATTTACCTCCAGTATCCTGGTTAAGTATCACAAGAGCAATAAATAGGTCAGCGAGACAAAAAATGGCATACAGCATAAGGGGGATACAAGGGCTTAGGAATTTTTAAGCACCATGTTTTGAGAGCTTGATGTGAACCGTGTGCCTTCCTTTGAGCAGAGGAACCTTTCCTTTACACGCTCCTAGATAGTTACAAATGGTCAACCATTAACCTTCTGTAGAACCTCACTGCAAAACTATAGTAGAAGGCTTCAATACCTGCATGCACTCGCCAACTTTGACTATTATATCCTCTTCCTCGATTTTAAGTTTCTCTGCTTCAGAATTCAATTTATTCTGCAATTTTCAACCAAGCATTTGGAGCTTAGGTGTATGATATCTTCTCAGGCATCATGCAGTAAAGTTCAGAACTAAAGCTAACACTACAAAATGGAAGCCTATCATACTCTGGTTTCATCAAAATTTCGCTGCAAACAAGCATAAAATGCCATCTTGTCATCCTTGTTCACAAAATCATGCAATGCAATGTCCAAGTCATCAACTGGAAGAATTTCCATTTTCTAAAAACAAGAAGAAAGGTTTACAATTGTGATGCATACATTTAACTGTATCTTACCAATGTAAAAACAAAAAAGTTGGAAATTATCCAATGGATCTATAGAACAAGATTAGGAACTCTAGAACTGCAAACCCTAGACAATGAAATACTCTTTGTTTCATAGTACTATCATAAAGTTCAGCTCATGGATGTATGAAGCTCATGTGTAAAGTTTAATGGGACCTGGATAGCCATGTACATTCATCGCATTATTGACTAATTAGTTGTTCAATGCCTACCACAATGCAGCTTCTAGCCAGGAGTACCTTTCTGGCCATTATATTTCTGAGAACAAAATTCTATTTCTGGCCAACACTAAACTACATTTCATGATCTCAAGTTCTCAACACCCAATTAATGCATAAACGTTAATCAGGAGAATATTAATTCTTTGTTTTTCATGATATAAATATCATATATACAACTAGAGGGGATGCCATCAAGAATAAAACGGATACCAACATGTATCCCCTCCGGAAAGAAGAGTAAAAGAATCCAGTATATGCAATTTTAAGAAGTACCCAAGTTATTTTCTGCAACAAAAGCTTCAATTGTTTGTTAGTTTAGTTCCTTAGGACGGAGTTTCTCAGAATCATCGATAATTTCTACGATATATAAAGATATAGTCAACGAACAAATTACACAAATATGACATTTTATCTGATCAAGTAATATTGAATAAGTTTCTCACAGCTTAGTGTAATTTCTCTCATTAAGTAGATATCATATGCACTGTTTTGTCTTGAACATAAAGAAATACCTCCTGCAGTCTGGTGCTTCTTTGCTGATTTTGAGAAAATGAGATCATCTTGGGGTTTTGCAACCTTACAATAAGAAGTAATCAAATAAGTTCATTCAGGTAAGGTTGAGAAGGACACTTCAATAAGAACCACGTTAGTGTCTGAGGTACCTTGCCAACATACTGCTGACCAAATCGTTGTGGGTTTACTGTTGAAAACCCAGAGTAATCAACCTGCAGAACAATATGAGCAAATTCAATTATCTCTATGTTGATCATTTTGCACATAGCACTGTACTTCTTTTCAATTTTTTTTACCTTGATTCTAATTAATGGAAGTTGGCTACTCTTCTCAATCAGATTTCTTACATGAAGCAATTGAACAATATGAAATTGAGGACAAACCACTTCCATTTAACAAAGAAAACTTTAGCAGGCTAAAAGAACTAGCAAATGGCCATTCTTGAACCAAATCCACACCAGCATCTCGCCATGGTTCTCAAGAAAATGGACAAGGGCCCCATTCATTTCGGCTTATAGCTTTCCTCGAACAAACAAATAGGACGGCTTCTGCGCCGTCTTTGCGAAGCATCTTATCGAGATAGTCTCTTCGATGCAGCTTATCAGTTTATTGGTATTCGGTGTTATGATGTGTATTGATATGAGACCCAAAGGGCCATATATATAGGAGAGTACAAGAGGATATGCCATATAGAGATAAGGCATATATGGAATAGAATACAACTCTATCTCCTTAACACCCCCCTCAAATGCAAGGCGTATGCAATAGCGTTGCATTTGAAAAAAGGGTGAACACTTAAAACAAGATAAATCCGAAGTCCGAGTCTTGATGATGTCGTCGTTGCGTGCGGTTTTTGAATAAACTGTCAAATCAAGCCGAAGAGGAATAGATAGATGCATGACGGCGCAGATCGAAGCCCAAGAGGTGGCGGCGCAGTGCACGAGGAGCGCGCGCGCCTTTAAAGCTCGGGGCGGCGGCTAGAGAAGCGGCGGCATCATAACGACTTCTACGATCTGCACGCGGCTCAGAGAGTAGAGCGGCGGCTGCTGCCATGCAAAATAAAAATCCTACACTTCTATGACTGATAATAAATTTGTGGACTCGCACGGCTTGAACGAACAAATAAAAACTACGGACTTGGATGGACGCAACGGAAGACTCACGAAAAATAATCAAAGACTGACTAAAAGAAATTAGCAGCAGAAAATCCCACTCCCCTTCTCTCTCTCAAAACCTCCCTCGGACTCACCGCCCTTCTCTCTCCACCAAGAAACGCTTGAGTCCTCACGCTGCCAAGAATAAATCACGAGAGGCGGCGGGATGGCGACGGCTCTCCTCTTTCTCCTTGCGCCGTCGCGTTGCACACAACTCCTCTCCCGCCACCTCTCGCGCCTCGCTCGCGGCTAGGGAAGAGTGGCGGCGGTACGGCGCGGCTCGAGGCGGTCGAAGACGCGGTTGGCGCAAGAAACGGCGGCAGCACCAAAGAGCGCGGAAGAAGAGCGCGAGGCGGGCCTCGATCGTGGAGGCGCGGCAACCTCAGCGCGCGGCCGAGCGGCCGGTGCAGAGCGGCGTAGCCACCAGACAGCGGGGAGCGCGACGCGACCTTCGGCGGCCTAGGACGGCCTCGGGAGGGAGACGGCGGCCGGAGAAGACCCGGCGGCGGCGAAGGCGACCGGATCCGGCCCGGTGGCGTCGGAAGAGGCCAGATCCGAACGGAAGGCGGCCGGATCTGGGCTTGGAGGCGGCCGGATCTGATGGATCCGGCGAGGAGTGGGCGAATCTGGGCGGGAGACGGTCGGCCTCGATCGTGGAGGCGACGATGAATCCGAGGTGGCGTCGAAGGCACCAGAGTTGACAACGACTGGAGCCGAGCGTCGACAGCGGCAACCCCAGGCGACGGCTCGAGCGCAGGGCAGCGGTGACCGCCCCCGGTGTCCGGCGACGACGGCCGGGAGATGGCGACATGCTGCTGCGCCAGTAGTTGGGAAGAGGTGGCCGCCCCCGGGAGCAAAGATCGCTCCTCCCGGGGGCAGCAGATGCGGAAGCTGGAGTGGAGGCTAGGAGGCAACGGTGGCGGCTACAGTAAACCCTAACCCTAACCTTTGCTCTGATATCATGTTATGAATATTGTGTGTATTGATATGAGACCCAAAGGGCCATATATATAGGAGAGTACAAGAGGATATGCCATATAGAGATAAGGCATATATGGAATAGAATACAACTCTATCTCCTTAACAACTCTATCTCCTTAACATTCGGTTCATTCGCACAAGCGTTCGCGCTAAGACCAAAAGTCATCAGCCGTAGTCAGAAAGAACGCACCCAAG
Organism: Dendrocalamus sinicus; assembly: GCA_036346575.1. Classification (NCBI taxonomy): domain Eukaryota; kingdom Viridiplantae; phylum Streptophyta; class Magnoliopsida; order Poales; family Poaceae; genus Dendrocalamus; species Dendrocalamus sinicus. The sequence continues at coordinate 53,771 of JAYEVI010000510.1, forward strand.
ATTTAAACACAGGATGGAAAACTGAAAACTCACAGTTTTATCCAAATGTTCCAGAACAGAGGCCTGATCGTTGAGGTCAACATCTGCTTCACCTTTCAACACAACCTACGCATTCCAGATTGTGAGATTCACTTACCAAAGTAAGCATGAAGTACGGAGTGGCATACCTCGGCATACTCAAAAGGTCTAACGGACCTCAAAGGTATTTTGGTTGGCCTATACTTGTTTCCCTATTCAAGAAATATGTAAGGAATGAGAAACAGCACAATGAACTTCTGTTCAACATCAATAAGAGAATTTTCAAAAAGGACCTTGATTTCTAACAAAAGAACATGTTTTGGTTTTGCTTCATCATCAATCAGGGATGTTGCAACTGATGAGCCTGGTTGTGTGATGTGAAAACCCATCCCAGGGACCTCCTATGAACAATTGATCAGAAGGCAAGTGTGTAGTTAGTTTATTTCTTTTTAAAAAACATGAACTGTAAAATGAAATCCCAAGTTATGGCCTGGGGATCAATAAGGCATTCGTGTTCATGGCCCCATACTACAAAGTCTAGAAAATGTGGCAAGAAATGTTCATTGATGATGCTTTTAGGGTTTGTCTTTATCCTGTATGATTCGGGTGTAACTTTGCTTTTCAGTAAGCAGGATGAAGGACCAAAATAAATTCACAAACTATTTTCCTTTGTTGCTGTTCATTTGCTGTGCATACCTGTTCTGATGAAGAACCAGGATGTTGAACCATTCAGACACTGACATTCCATCTTGAGTTTCAGGTCGCATCCACTGTACTGAATGAGGTGTCTGAAGTATGGAGATACGAAATATGACATTATTAAGGGAAAAATTGCCTCATAAATGTACGAAGAATTAAAAAAGTTTCTTGATCCAGTGGCAAGGTGTAAAAAAACTCCAAATCCTAAACAACAAAATGGAAAAGCACCTGAAACATCCTGTGTACTCATTCATCTCTAATGTTTCCAAGGCCATATAGCACAGCAGAAGTCTTACCCTGAAATAACAGAAAATTAGAGAATTAGCATCTCATCTGAAAACTCATGATATTGTCCATAGCTGAAATAGTGCACCTTTTTGACAAGTACAGGATAAACTGCCATTTGACCAAAAGCAGAGCCACCAAGGTCCATCTTCCCAAAATAATTCACAAGATTGCAAGCCGAAAGAATATCAATGGCAGAGAGGTTGTCCTACAACGAGGGAAAATGAATGAATGAAGGAAGGAAGGAAGGAAGGAAGGAAAGGTGGCATCCCATCATAAGCGTAATTTTAGTAGAAATTCATAAAACTCAGAAGGTCAGAAAAAATATGTTCATACCACCCCAGCAGGATCATCATGGTTTCCATGGATAGTGAACACAGGCAAGCCAACATTGAAGTTTGGATCTTCATAATTTACTTGGTCAAATCTGAGAAGGCAACAGGAAAATTCCAGTCAGAAAAACGAAGAAAAAAATATATTTGCACACATATTTCCTAAGGTCTTCATACATGATACATCAGACAAATGAATCTCAGCAAAAGTAAGCAAATTTTCTATGAAAACACATGTGGTTGACTTGAATTTATATAGTGTGATCACCAAAATATGAGCACACTCATGAAATGGAATAGTTGAGCAATAAGATTCATTTTTAAACCTGTTTGGGAAGTTGATTGTCTGATCACTGACAACCTGGAACTTTACTGGCTGGTCATTTAGGAAGTAGCGCCATAGAATCTCAATGGTCTTAACCAGGGTTGAACGTGAAGGCTTGTTCTCATGGAATAGGTCACCACCAAGAAGCACAAAGTCTACCTGCAATTTAATCTCATCCCAATTACGATACGCAAACAAAGGGTTGTCCCCGACAGACTGAACAAGAGGATCAAAGAGTGGAAGAAACGCAAACACAATATTGCTCCTGCCAACCTTCTTCTGCTCCGCTAATGAGCAGATCTCCTCAAACGCCTGAAACGAATGGAATCTGCGTATCTCATCCTTCTCGATGTAGCCTAGATGGCAATCGGTCGCCACAAGTATTCGTAAAGTGTTGCTTTCGTCTTCCCTGCAACTCCATTTAACAGCTAACAGATTAGACAACACTTGGAGCAACCAATGCGGATCGATGTGTGTATTCAGTTCAGTGTTCCACTAAGCACAAACAGCACATATCTTGAGCAGGAGGACTCACATTGCCTGTTCTGGTTCAGCTCTTGGACTCGAGCCCAAGCACTTGACCTGATCAATCGCTCACTGCAACGAAAACAAATATGCAGCCATGATTAATACCAACAAACGAGCAGCGGGAAGAAACGAGGAGGCGTCTAGGCATTTCGTCGAACAGGTGCTAGGGGCAAGGACAGCGATCCCCACTCGCCCAAATCAAACCTATTTTGGACAAAGCTGTCAGGACCCGAAGCCACGCGCGCCCCACAACAAGAAAGCCCCGCGATTCTAGGACTAAAAAAATCACCTGCGATTCCGACCGCCGCCGCCGCCGCTGTAAGAAACCGTAGCGACCTGGCGGGAAGTCCAAGCCCGTGTCCTGGACAGGCAGTAGTGGTCAGTCACCTCACCTCCGGACTTTCTACAGGGGCAAAATTCATCATATACCCTCCTCATAGTTCAGAATCTAGAATATACCCTCCTACACATAAAAATTCATAATATACCCTCCTCCAATCTATTTCCTTTACAAAATACCCTTTTTATACCCTCCAATGTATTATACTGTATTTTGGCACCAATATACCCATTTTACCCCCACCCATCATATTCCCGTGGGCATGCCATTCCCGTGAACGGTTCGGCGGCTCTCCCGTACCCCATTCCCATCGGAGGTTGGCTAGGTTACCCCGACGGTTCGAGCGGCGGCGGCTCCGGCGGCGCTGGCGGCCTCAAGCGCGCGCGGCGGCTCGGGCCGAGGCGTCACGCGGCGGCGTGGCGCATCGAGGCGAGGGCGCGTGGGCTTGAGGCGGCGCGCCGCGGCTTCAGCGAGGCGGCGCGGATTTACCCGGCGGTTCGAGGCGGCGGCGCCGGCGGCCGGCGGCGGCTCTGGCCGAGGCGTCGCGCGCATCGAGCAAAGCGGCGTCGGCTGAGCGGCACGCGCGCGGCTTCAAAGCGAGGCAACAGCGGCGGATTCAAGCGGCGGCGCGCGCGGCGGATTCAAGCGGCGGCAGTGACCCGGCCGCAGCAGCGGCGGCAGTGACCCCTCCCCCTCCTCTTCCTCGCGCCTCCCTTCCCTTCTCTTTCCCGGCGCCTCCCGTGACCGCGCCCGCGCCTCGCCGGCTCGTCGACCTCCCGGCCAGGCCTATCGCGGTTCTCGCCACCCTTCCCGCGGCGAGACAGTGGAGTCATAGTGGAGAAGACGGTGGAGTGACATGTTTGTGTTTGTGTTTGTGACAGTGGAGAAGACACTCCACAGTGGAGGCCATTTCAAATCCCTGTTTCAAGAAGAACAATGTCGCTCACATCACCAGACAACACTCCTGCTTGTTGTCAAAATTTCCTGTTGTCAAATTTTTGTTAGTTACAAATAGTAGTACAACTGCAGACCATTCCAACTTGATTCCCTTACATCTGACACGCTATAACCCTTACAACTACAGACCATTTCAAATTTTGTTACCTTACAACTGCAGTCGAAATTTCCTGTTGTCAAAATTTTGTTAGTTACAAATAGTGTTATAAGTAGTGCTATAACCCTTACAATTCAATATATCAAACCAACACTAGACCATTCCAACTTGATTCCCTTACATCTTTATTGTGTATGTAGTATTTTGTGTAAAAGGGGAATACAAAACTTCCAGTGTGGGCTTGCAGGAGGAGGATGGATCCAAAGGAGGCTTATGTGGAGTAAGCTTCTAGTTTCATGTGTATTTTTGTGTGTATAGCTTGGTCCTTGCTGGTTCAATTGTGGAATGACAGTAGATGCGCTAACTAAAATTTATGATTTTTCTTTTCAAATTCCGGTAGGATTGATTCGGAAACCACGAGTAGTGTTCGCGCTAGAGTTGTGGACAAGGCTGGGGGTGTGGAAGTTCATGGGAAAAGCATTGATCATTTCAGTGGATCTGTTATGACTTGCATAGAGGAAAATGTACCAAATGCTATGCCAAGCACATGTAATCAAGGTCCTAGCGATCTTTGGTCACCCACTAATTTGCTCCATAAATGCTTGTGAATCACAAGGTTTAATTGATTGGTCTAAACTTGTGATCGATGCTAATGTTGATGAAAATGACGATAGAGATGTTGTTTTGGAAGAAGATGCTATGTATGAGTTTATTGGTTTGAGGGCTGAGGACGAGAGGAGGGAACCAATTGTGAATCCTTTACCTCCTGAACTTGAGGCAGAGATAAATGATGCATCAATGGAGGTTGATGACAATGTTGGTGAACACATTGAGTACATGGATGAAGAGAATCCAACGATGAATGTCGGTGATACATATCCAACCATGGAGGCTTTTAGGATGGCAATGAGGCAGTTTGCAATCAAGGGTCAATTTGATATATGCACTGTCCAATCTGATCAGACAAGGTTCAAGGGAAAGTGTAAGGGCAAAGGGTGTTTATGGCAAATTAATGCGCATAGAACTATGGATGGGAGAGCTATCAGGGTACTAAAAATTTAACACGAACTTAAAATGCTTGTTGCTAACTTATAGCACTACTTATTTTCTTGTTACTAACCTTTTCTTGTTGTATGTGCAGGTGACAAAGAAGCCATTTGAGCACAATTGCTCGTCGACCTGCAGAGTGAAAACAAGTATGGGGTCACAGGCTTGGGTTGCTAGCAAAGTTGTTAAAGCATTGAGGGGAAATCCAAACCTAGGTGCTAAAGAACTCCAAGAAAGGCTAGAAATTGAGCACAAAGTCACTTTGCAGATGAGACTGTGTGGGCTGGTCGACAAAGAGCAATTGACAAAATTTTTGGGACATGGGAGGAGAGTTTTGAGGACTTGTATAGATTCAAAGCTGAGATTGAATTGAGGTCACCCGGCAGTGTTGTAGAGATTTGTACTAAGAAAGTAGATGGGGAGATTTATTTCCATAGCTTTTTCATGGCTTTGAAGCCTTGCATAGATGGTTTTCTTAATGGTTGTCGACCATACCTAAGTGTGGATTCTACACATTTGACTGGGAAATGGAAAGGTCAATTAGCAGCCATCACAGCCTTAGATGGCCACAATTGGATGTTTCCGGTTGCATCTGGGTTCATAGAATCTGAGACAACTAACAATTGGACATGGTTTCTAGACCAATTAAAGAAAGCAATTGGAACTCCTCCCACACTTGCTATTTGTTCCGATGCATGCAAAGGCCTTGAGAATGCAGTGCAAAAGGTCTTCCCTTCATGTGAGCAAAGAGAGTGTCACCGCCATCTTATGCAAAATTTTGTGAAGAAGTTTCATGGTCCTGTATTTTGTCACATGTGGCCAGCTGCAAGAGCATATAGAGAAGACAAGTTCAACTACCACATGGGAATAATACTTGAGGCATGCCCTGAAGTCAGCAATTATTTGCAGAGACACCATAAATTTCTTTGGATGAGATGTAGATTTTTCAAATGACATCAAGTGTGACTACATTAACAATAATCTAGCTGAATGTTTCAACAGTTGGATTAAGGAGCTTAAGGACTTACCAGTTGTTGAACTTGCAGACAAGTTGGGGTAAGTTGTTGAACTTGCAGACAAGTTGAGAGGCAAGATTAGGGAATTATTCTTCAAGAGGAGAAAGATAGGGGAGCGGTTACAAGGTCATATTCTCCCTGCCATTATACAAAAGTTAAATGTGAAGACTAGAGATTTGAATCATCTCAAAGTTGGAGCATCTTCACAAGATGTTGCTGAGGTAACTGAAGTAAATGATAACCATGAGGTTGATAGACATGTTGTGGACCTCAACAAACATGAGTGCACTTGTGGTGAATGGCAGTCAACTGGAAAGCCTTGTCCACATGCTTTAGCATTCATCACAACAGAAAGAAAACCAAACATAGAGTTCTTTGTGCACAACTTTTACTCAGTTGCAAAATTTAGAGCAGCATATGAAGGGGTGGTGCAACCCATAACTGGTAGGAGTCAATGGCCCAAAGTAGTGCTAGACTTTAAATTGCTTCCACCATTAAATAAGAGAGCATCTGGAAGGCCTAAAAAAAATAGGATTCAAGGGGCCCTAGAGAAAAGCAAGTCATCAACATCCAAAAAACAAGTGAAATGTAGGAGATGTGGAGAGATTGGACATAGATCAGATGGATGTCCTTTGAATGCTAATAAGAAAAGGTAATTGACATATTTTTCTACTCATTTTTGTGCCATAATTGCTTAACTTAGTACTTTGCCTTGTAGGAAAAAGGGTAGCAAGCAGCAAGGAGAAGTACATCATACCGTTGGCACCCCACCTAGGGAGTCCATCACTTTGCCATCTTCTCTACAAAGCAGTCGAGTCCTATCACTAGAAGGTAAAAACAACTTTATAATTGTGCAAGTTATATGTGTTTTAGCAATAGTCAACTAGCTTATGTTGCTAAATCATCCTTTTTAATGTCAACTTAACAGCAACTAGCTTTAGCAATAGTTCTTGAAAGCACCTCACAAGGGGCATCAACAAACATGCTTGGCACTGCCACAACAGACAATCAAAACCTTATGTGAAGAAGATGACCCCTAAGAAGAAAAGACTGAAATTGGTTGAAAACTGCTAGCTAATGTCTTGTTGAAACCTCCTGGAGCTATTTTGCTTTTGTAATTTGTATGGTATCGTAGTGTTGATGCCTTGTATTACAAAGGCCTTTTGTATTGGAGCAAACTATTAGCTCATTATGCCTTGTACTGGGAGCAAACTCTTGGCTCATGCTATTTTGCTTTGTATTGGAGATGTATTATGCTGCTGGGAGCAAATTATGGGCTTGTAATGGAGATGCATTATGCTAGTAGGAAATTGTTGGCTTATTAATTGTGTTGTGCTAGCTGGGAGCAAATTATGGGCACTTTGCCATCCAGCTCTAGTGTCTCTGTCTGAGGAAGGAGCCAACCAGTTTCTTCGACCATTTTACAAATTTCTTCATTTGCTTTCTCCTATGTATTATGGCCTTTCTATCATTCTATGAGCTACTATAAATTGTTGCTTCTAGATTTATAAGATGTTTTCAGTGATGTTTTTTTAAATCTTGGATTTAATGTAGAAAGGCAAGAACTTTTGGAAGAATGCTCATGTGCGTTTTATCTTTTGCATGTGAGCTCGATTACTCTCAAGATTTACATTTAAGATTTGGCCAAGTGGCAAATGTTCTCACCAACATTCTGAAGCATACCTGCAAAGAACCAGAAAATTGATTTTACTAGTACCGACACAAGCTTTACTCGTGGGTATTTCGGTCATTTCAAGTGATAAATATAAAAAATATGCACAAACTTTAATCAGGGATATTTTGGTCATTTCAAGTGATGGAATACACAAGGATATGAAGAAATACAATGAAAAGGTATAAAGATGGTGTTTTGTAAAGGAAATAGATTGGAGGAGGGTATATTATGAATTTTGATGTGTAGGAGGGTATATTCTAGATTCTGAACTATGAGGAGGGTATATGATGAATTTTGCCTTCTACAGGCCTACGCGCCGAGAGTCCGAGACTACGGTCGCTTTCTTGTACGAAAGGCGCCCTCTTCTCACAGTACGCTTTTTTTTTTTTGATAAGTTCTCACAGTACGCTTTACTAGCAAAGAAGACGGATGCATTACGCGAAGCCTTTTCATATCGCGCCACACAGTAACAGACAGGCTGCACGGAACCCTTTAAAAACCTGGCCCACGGGCTACATTTTTATGGGCCGCGGATAGAAACTTCCCCCGGCCCTAGGGCATATACAGTTCGTCGCCTGCATCCACCGCAAGCAAAGCGAAGCAAATCCCCAGATCGGGTGAGTTCCTGAGCTGCGGTGGCTGGTCGATTTTTAGGGCGAAATTTCGCTCGTCTCTTGGGGCGATTAGGAGAGCCGATCGAACGATTCGGGCGCGGGCTTCGAGATGGTAAGCTTGCCTGACCCTCTGGTGTGCCAAATAGTTTGCTGATTCGCGCGGTGTGTCGTGATGCAAATCTGTGTGCTTTTTTTTTGCTCAGGCGGGGCGCAAGGAGACTGCACTTGACCTAGCTAAGTTCGTCGATAAGGGTGTCCAGGTCAAGCTCACGGGCGGCAGGCAAGGTTGCTACTAATCATCAATCTTCTTCTTCTTCTCGCCCCCATAAGCTCTGCAGCATCAGATCCATTAGATGCGCCGAATTTGAACCCTTTTCTTCACTGGATCAGTGTTTGGCTGTAAAGTAACTCAAGTAGAATGTTGCAAGTATTACTGATGCAGCTTGTAAAATGATTCTTTGGATGCCCCTAATTTTGTTGGTGCAATTGTGCTTCTGTAGTATTGCCGTGTTGTTGTCATTCTAATCAGTAATCGGATGTCTTGATATGAGTTGTTTATCCAGTGTAAATATGTGCCCGCATACTTGGATCATAGTCGTCATCATGTGTTAATGTGTTATAGAGATGGACTGCTTATTGTAAATCATTTACAAGCTCATACTTGCTTGTAACTCTTTTTTCTGTTGGGCCTATTTGCCTATAGATCTTAATGTATTATCTCTCTCCTTAGTTGTTGAAAAATATTTAAGCTACTAAAGTGGCTCCAGATGCATGAAACTCTTGGAGTTCTTGTAATTCTATTCTACTAGAACTGATATACTGACCTCATATATGCATATCTGCAGTTACAGGAACTTTAAAGGGCTATGACCAATTGCTGAACTTAGTGCTGGATGAAGCAATTGAGTCTGAAAGAGGTACTTCAAATTCCTTTCTTTGTGTTTTATGGTCCATCTGTTGTTTTTGATCAATGAAAGTGTCAATAGTTAGGAATTCTGATGCAATTTACGAGCACATTTTGCCTCGATACTTTTGGACAGTTGGCATTCCCGTTATCTCTGTGCTTGGCTTGTTTGTTCAGTGTGGAATCTTGTGTCCTACTAAAATTGAACCAAGGGTGACTTTTTGTTAGTGCACAATATGAAGTCATAGATTACAATGAATGATGGAGTTCCCTATTCTGTAAATACCATGATCATAATGGCTCATTTCTGAAGCTCATTGATACCAGAAAATAGTCAAAATATATTGCACATTCAGAGAGTACGATGCTTCATTTTCTTTTGCAATGTCGTGTGTAATCTTCAATCTTGCAATTTTATTTTGTAGAGCAAGATGACCCATTGAAACTGTCAGAGAAGACCAGACAACTTGGCCTCATTGTAAGTGCTTTTCTTAATGTTGAGTTTTAACTTGTGGAATCAATTCTTCCTCTGTTAGCTTGAATATTTTGATAGTGGATGGATGTTATCCTTCATATTTTTGCTGATGTTGAATTGTGCCATACGGTCCATAATCTTCTCAAGAAGTAGTGTCCCCCTATTCCCAGTGGTTTCTTCTGAGTATCTTGTACTTACCTGAAGGAAAACTTACATGATTGTTAGGGATCTATAATGCTTTGTTTCCTCCTTGTGCCTTTTCATGTGTTTTGCTTTTGCAAATGTTGAGGTGATCTGTCATGCATCTAATACTTTGTGTTGCAGGTGTGCAGAGGCACAGCCGTCATGCTGGTGTCACCAACTGATGGAACTGACGAGATTGCCAACCCCTTTCTCACAGCCGACGGGGCATCATAAGCTAGCGGTGGTCGATTAGTTAAGAACTGTGTTATCGAAGTATGTTTCAGACGCGCTTATCTTCCAATGGAAAAACTCCCATCTCATGTATTACTGTACCCACATTTGACATGTGCTGATGAACTTTGTATCGACTATTGGGCAACTTAAAACATAGATCCTTTCGCAGCAGCCATGTTGCATGTATCTTGTTTTTGAGTTCTATGTACGCTTTTGTTGCAATCAAACATTTCTATGCTTTTGGGTCTATGACGCTGTACCTGCCTGTAATGATCATACGAGGACCCTATTCTTTACGGCTTCTAAAAATGGTTTTTGGCTTTTGCTACAATACTAACTTTCAAACGAAATATTTTTTTAAGATAGGGTCTACAAGTTAATTGTAGTACACGTTAAAAGCTTAATATCTGTATCAATCAAAATCGTAAGAGAGTATCTCTATCACAAATAGCTAAATTTAAAATTTTCAGTCAAAAACCATAAGTCGCAGCCATATCAAACAAATCCGAGTTGTTGCTCCTTTCTATAATGGGGCGGCCCATCAAGGCTTATATCCAATAGTAATCCGGCTCGGCCCAAAGCCCTATTACGGCCCGTTCCTTCTAGGGTTAGGTTAAGGTCTCCCTTACCTCACCTCTATTAATAGGCACCAAGCAGACGCCGCCGTCCGCATCACCAACGTGGATTCACCTCGTCTCGCCGGAGAAGAGACCAACCAAACCGCCGAATCTGAGAGGAGAGAGAGGCGTCGGCGGCGAAGATGGTGTGCATCCGTCAGGCAACGATCGACGACCTGCTGGCGATGCAGGCGTGCAACCTGATGTGCCTGCCGGAGAACTACCAGATGAAGTACTACCTCTACCACATGCTGTCGTGGCCGCAGCTGCTGTTCGTCGCCGAGGACTACGGCGGCCGCATCGTCGGCTACGTGCTCGCCAAGATGGAGGAGGACCCCTCGGAGCCCTGCCACGGCCACATCACCTCCCTCGCCGTCCTCCGCTCCCACCGAAAGCTCGGCCTCGCCACCAAGCTCATGTCCGCCGCCCAGGCCGCCATGGACCAGGTCTTCGGTGCCGAGTACGTCTCGCTCCACGTCCGCCGATCCAACCGCGCGGCTTTCAACCTCTACACCTCCACCCTCGCCTACCAGATCCACGACGTCGAGGCCAAGTACTACGCCGACGGCGAGGATGCCTTCGACATGCGCAAGCCGCTGCGCCCGCCTCAGGCCAAGAAGCACCACCACCACCACCACCACCATCATCACCACGGGCCTGGCGGTTGTTGCTCCCACGATGCTCCTCCTACGGCGGCTGGTTCGTCTCTTCCATCTTCTAATTCGCCGGAGAAGAAGGCCGACACTTGAGAGGGTAAGTTGTTACTTGCTCTTGATTTACTCTTTACTATAAACGAGTTAAAAATTGCGACTTGGGTAACTAATCTTTGTTGGAGATTGCTGTGCGATGAACGTGTTTCATGTCATTAAAATGCGCGTGCCTCTCCTCACCTTTGGCTTCTTGAGATTGTTCTCTCTCAACGTTGCCCAGTCATGGAGGCGCAGAATGATTACTGGTGTGTTTAACGTGGGAGCTAACAGTTTCATCTCGTGGTTATGCTTCCAAAATCTCTCACCACATCTTTCATGACTATGAAAACAGTTTGCCCAGGGGTAATGTGGTTTGATCCAAACTTTGTGCATCCATTGTGCATCACTATCATTTGATGTCGACGTTTGTACTTTGTACACTGCTCGTTCTTAGCTGATGCCCACCATCTGATAGAGAATGTGCTGTCCAGCGATTTTAATAGCTATGATAAATTGAGGAGCATACAGCACCAACTTTCTTTGTTGCACGGTGGAATTACTCGTCGCTATGCATGGTTTCCTTAATTACACTACAACTTATGTTTTGATTAAATGCTATTCTTTAAAAACAATTTTTTGAGTTTATGTTTCATGTGTAGAAATCTTCTCTTTGTAGTGACCTATGATGAGCTGCCCAGTGTGTGAGATGTACGTAGCTTCAAGTCCCTGTTTTTCAGGGAGAACCTACTTGGGGTCCTATATTGTAATGAGATTTATGGGCTTTTACTGAGGTTTAGAAATCAAATACTTATTATGATTTTGGGAAAAAAATTGCATGCATTTTATATAAAACTTAACCAGATATTCTTTTTTAACTCAGCAATGGAGTGAGCCCTATGATGTATTGCCCAATGTGTGAGATGTAGGTAGCTCTAAGTCCCTGTTCTTCAGGGAGAACCTACTTGGGGGTCCTACATTGTAATGAGATTGATGGGCTTTTACTGATGTTTTGAATTTGTTTGTTGGCATGTTATTTGTTACAAAGCTTTTTATGATCTGAATATTATTATTTCAACTCAACAATATAGTGAGTTTATGTTCCACCAGAAGAGAGTTATTTAATAATTAAATGAATGGGGTATGATTTCTTTGTAGTAACCTATGATGAGTTGCCCACTGTATGAGATGTAGTTAGCTCCAAGTCCCTGTTCTTCAGGGAGAACCTACTTGGAATCCTACCTACATTAATGAGATAGATGGGATTTACTGAGGTTTTGAAATCAATTAAATTGTTTTGTACCAACTTGTTTTGCATCATATGCTCATGTCATGTAACTCCTTCGCAGCATTCCATGCACTGGGTACTCCAGTGTTTTTCATCTATTATTTTATTATCTGTTTGCTACCACAGCATTTTCTAAGACTGTTTAAATGAAATTGTCTTTATGCACGTTTCTGCAAGTGATGATACTGTCTGCAAAATGGATGTACTGTGGAGTCAAGTCCCTGTTTCAGGGAGAACCTACATGACGAAGCAGTACATAATATGACATTAACAGATAAATCTGAGGCATTATAGAAAAGTTCATTTTCTTGAGCTTGTCTAGATTTGCTCAATAGTCTTATATTTTATGGTACTTGCAAAGTTGCAATTCCCTTCAAAACTCAAAACAAGTAAAGAACTATCATGATGATTCTGTCTGCAAAATGGATGTGTTGTGGATCAAGTACCTGCTTTAGGGAGAACCTACTTGGTGAAACAGCATCTAATATGGCATCAACTCGTATGTCTGAGATGGTCTGCTACAATTTATTTGCATCTGTGCTCTTTTTGGTCATTCCTTTTTCAGTTGGTTATTTTCTGGATCAGTTAAGCAGATTTTTGTATTTTTGGCTTGGGTATTTAAGGATTGTTACTTGTAAATAAATGAATTATATTTGAGCCACCTAGTTCATGTATGCTATTTCTTGCGTTTTTCCTTGCCAATGAGCCATGTATCGCGTTGCATACTTGATTTCTAAGTATGGTCTTTACTGATTGCAGAAGCGAATGCAGGCCCAGAAGGAGCTGTTGAGCCCACTGAACTGACATATGGTGCTCTCCTTTTTCGGATAAAAGATTGTAGCTTTTTATTTCCAAAGAGAACGGAAAAGATCTGTACTGTGATTATGCGTGTTTGTAGCATTGTCTGTTGGTCGATGATTCCAGACAGAGTCCACTGTAATTCATGTGTGAGAATAGCATGCAAATATTTTTACTACACTGCATTATCTCTGTGCCTGTAATATATGTCCAAGAGTTTGATGCGTTGTCAGCAACACTTCGGAAATCATGCCTAATATTTGTGCAGCTGAACTTGTGGAAGCACGCAAATAATGTCAGTTTCAGTATCTCCCGATGCCCTAATACGTTTGTGTATTATTATTGTTTCGGATGAGCATATGTATCTTCATGTGTTAATATTCAATGATTCATGCTGCAAAGTCCAAAGGGGGAACGAACCTGGGCTGGAGCCTGGAGGCCAGCGTGTTGTGACCGAAGTGTTGCACACAACCACTCCTGCTATCGCCCAGCTCCTGTGTGGACACTTGATTCGCCCCCATTGCGGAAGGCACGCCACAATAGAAGGGAATCGACTTAAATCTAGAGACAATCACACATGAGTTCATAATATGAAGAAATAAATGGTATAGGTTAAATATGTATTTGTGATCGACAATAGAAAGAGAAGAACAAGAGGTCACAGCAGCAGCTGCATGGTATGAAGTTATGGGCCAAACTAAAAACCAGCTATTTACTCTAAAATGCTACCATTGATAGGATTTCTACTCTTAAGGGCCTGTTTGGGAGAGCTCCACCAGCTTTAGATCCACCTAGATCCACCAGATTCACCTGGATCCATCGTGGAGCAGCTCCATCGTGGATCTGGGATTCGTCAAAGTGTTTGGTACAGCTCCACCTCCCTCTCTATCTCACTTCCGCCTGGGCCCCACGTGTCAGTGGAGCAGTTCCATTCTTCTTCCTCCCGTTGAGGCAGCACGCGCGCAGAGGAGGAGGCGGAGCGGCGGCTAGGGGCGGCGCGGCCGGCCGGCGGCGCGGCGGCGGCCGAGGGCGCATCCGTCGCGACAACGGGAGGAGGCGGAGCGGCGGGGGCGGTGAGGCGGGCGGGCGGAGGGGCGCGGCCGCCAGGCGCGGCGACGGGAAGAGGAAGGGAAAGAAAGAACGAACCATTTTTTTTGTGTAATCAGTGGCATGGTGGGTAATTTTTCCCAACTCCACCAACTTGAGTTTGGTGGAGCACCCCTTGAGGTGCTCCACCAATTTGGTGGATCTGGAGCCAGATCCATGGTTTTGGTGGAGCAGATCCACGGTGGAGCTGCTGGAGCTAGAACTGTTTGGCTAGCAAAATTGAATCCGGATCTGTTTTTCGTGGATCTGGAGCTGGTGGAGCTCTCCCAAACAGGCCCTAAGCTCCAGCAAATACATGAACAGATGACTCTTGCAGGCGATCTTTTGCAGATCCGTAGCAATAGCGGGCAGGACTGTGAGTGCTACCGGGGTAAATATTGCCCAGTCAGGATGACCACGGCTCTTGGGCGTCTTCGCAAGTATGCTTGGTCCAGTCTCTGGTGGCACTTTTTTTTTGTCTTTTCTTCGAAGACAATGCAGATTTCAATGTCTCATCATTAGTGATGTGACATAGGTATTTATCAGTAATTTTTTTTCCTTGGTTATGGATGGAAGATTGCTCCAAGTAGACTTGGGTAATAATAGTCCTTTGGTTGTTCAAACTGCCATGTTTCAAGCTTCTGGGCTCTTCAGAGCTGCCAGAACCCAGAAGATTCAACAAAAAAATTGTAGGAGAGTAGGCTTTCTTCATAGTTTTGAGGAAAAAAATGATCAGCAACTCATTCAAACAGGGTCTGAAATTTCACTCTTCTTTTGATGCTGCCAGATCATTCATATCCAATGCCAATCTTACTATGCACAAGTTTGACAGCTAGATCAGTATTTCCTGCTTTCCTAAGTGCGTTGATCATCATCGTCCGAACTCTCCCAGGTATCTCACGGCCCTTCTGTACAATGCCATCTGCCAATTTGCAGGCCTGCTTGAATCTGCCAGCCTTGCACAGCACATTGATCATATCCTCATGGGCCGTGTCAGGAATCACCCCCATTGGAGCCAATTCATCCAATATCCTGCATGCCCGGCTGAATTTGCCAGAAAGACATAGCCCATTGGCAAGGGTCCTGAAAGCCGCAGCTGTTGGAGTGATTCCCTTGTCGATCATTGCGTCCCAAAAACTTCAGCGCCTCCTCATTCTTGTGCTTCTTGAACAAACCACCAATGAGTATGTTATACGTGTAGACTGTCTGATCACAGCCATCATCGTCAGTTCTCTTGTACAAGGCACAGGCATCATCCATCCTTCCTGCTTTGGCTAATCCATCGATCAGCACATTGTAGCAGTATGAGTCAGGCACAAAACCTTTGGCAATCACCTCCTCGAAGAGCTCCTGTGCCTGGTCTACCATTCCAGCTTTCCCAAAGGCATCAATCAGGCTTGTATAGAAGATAGCGTTCACTGCAACACCCTTCACACAATTCCTGAAGCATGCAACCGCCTCGTCCAGCTTCCCAAACCGGCACAAGCAGTTAACAATCACTCCATATGTGACCGCATCAAGATCAATCCCACTAGCCTTTATCCACTCAAAGAGTGCCATTGCCTTCTTCTCCCTACCAAATTTACCCATTAGCCTTCTTCCTCTCAAAGTGTACATGGCTGAATTGGCTGGACAACCTCGCTGCAGCATCCTCTCAAACACAGCCATTCCCTCCTCAAATGGCTTCCCGTCCTTGCAGAGCGCGCCAATCACCAGCACATACGATAAGATAAGCATGTTGTGGTATGTCCTTCCCCATTCCCCTCTCCTCCATTTCTATTGAGAAACCGAAAAGAATGGCTGGGATCTGTGGTAACAGTTACTTGTATTCCTATCGTCGCTGTCCGCGTGGGCCAGTCGCGAAGGACAAACCGCTTCAGCCGCGAATGTGGTGGGTCATGGCATGGTTGAGCCGGGACGAAAGCGAAGTGCGGCGTAGACAAAGCCATCGAAGCACCCGGTATCCTGGAAAAACCAGCGCCCGCGGCCACCTGTTTTGCTCCGCCCCTCTCCGGCCTCCCTCCCGTATATAGCCCACCCCACTCCCACGGCCCTCCTCTCCTCAACGCAGCATCGATTCAATTCGCACGCTACTACTGCAAAGTTCACTGCAAGCTAAGCTACAGCAAAGATCACAAATCAGTCGCCCAACACAGCCAAGAAGAGGAGATATGGCGGGTGCGGCGAAGGCGTCGTGGATGGTGGCGATGAGCGTGGGCGCGGTGGAGGCCCTCAAGGACCAGGCCGGCCTCTGCCGCTGGAACTACGCGCTGCGGTCGATCAACCGGGCCGCCAAGGCCAACGTGCGCGGCGGCATCTCTCAGTCCAAGAAGCTGCCTGCTCCTGCCGCGGCGGCCGCGGAGAGGAGGAGGGCGGACAAGGCCGAGGAGGGGATGAGGACGGTCATGTACCTCAGCTGCTGGGGTCCCAACTAGTACAAAGTCGTGTCTGTTCAGGCTTTCAGCAACCTTTGCCTGAGACTTGGCTGGTTGCCTCCTGATTGTAA
Organism: Dendrocalamus sinicus; assembly: GCA_036346575.1. Lineage (NCBI taxonomy): Eukaryota > Viridiplantae > Streptophyta > Magnoliopsida > Poales > Poaceae > Dendrocalamus > Dendrocalamus sinicus. The sequence goes on from JAYEVI010000510.1 coordinate 70,481, forward strand.
TATATCCATGATGATGATGATGAAAACTTCTGCCACTGGAGTTTCTATTGCCTCCTTGTCCATTTACCTCTGTGATTGCCTTGGCTTGGAAATACATATGAATGCCTTGAGCCGGTTTTGAGGTTTGTCGTGTGCCTTGATGTGCTTCTTCGACTGGCAGAACAATCGACCGTGGCAAATATGAGATAATTACCCTCCATCTGCTCTTTGATGAATGTTGACAGCAAGCAATTCGCACATCCAAGCTGATGGGATCATCGATTTAGTTTCAGTCGTGTATGGATCAGCCTTGTAAGTCATAATCCTTGGCAAGAACGCAATAATGCTTTAAGGAATAGACCACATTAATTAATCCTGATATCCAGGTTTCAGGATCGAAATGATGGAATAAGCCACAGCACACTATCAGTCTCTTTTCCGAGTTTCCTCTCTAATAACATTAATCTCCACGCGAATAAAGACAAAAAAAATAAGTACCCTACTTGAAAAATTCATCATATTTTAAAGTTCATCATACTTTAAAAATTATGTAAATCACTATTAGAAAGCATAGAATCACTTCCCCGGTTTTTCCAATTTTCTGCTAAACGATAGTCGGAACTGTAACTTAATTTGGCAAGGGATCATGGAAGACAAAGGGAGTAAAGAAGAACGATATTAAAACATACGTAAATTTTTTGAAGTAAACAATCGTACATAAGTAGGATTTATGTAGTATGTCTCACCGAAGAGAACATTTTGTAGTGGCGCGTTTGTCTGTCGCATACTCGCATGCATTGCATCACAGCAAACGCTGAATGAAGCATACGGCCCCTGGTATCATGGAAACCATGTCCTCTAGCCTCTGGTTTTCGCTACCCGTCTCCCAGACCTCCGCTCTCACCGTCACTGCAAGAGCATGTGGTAACAATCTGTGAATTTTGGACGTATTTAGACCCGTAGACATCCGAAATTCTATTTTTGGACTCCTAATGTAAAAAATTCCATAAATGGACCCCGTCCGACCGCGCGATCCCCGCGTCGCGCCACGTACCCCGGTCGTACGGTGTGGTACCGCACGACCGCACTGTTCACGGGTCATGCGGTACTACACTGCACGACCGAACTGCCGACCGCACGTCCAAAATACTGACCGCACGACTCAAAATGCCGAGCGCACGGTCAAGCAAAAAAGTTGATTCAGTGAGGCGGTCGCTGCTCTGACTGGCTACTAATCCACGACTCAGCCTGTGGAGGAGTGATACTTGATTTTTTTTCTCTCTCAAAATAATTCTTGGAGGACCAATCCACGCACTTGAAAAGTTGATTCTTGGAGCTCATTTTAGATTAGCACTTGAATAAAACTTGTTCATTTGGTGTTTGGGAAATCAAAGCCATGATTTTTACACTAGAATTCTGAGACGTGCGCTCGGCATTTTGAGTCATGCGGTCAGTATTGTGGACGTGCGGTCGGCAGTTCGGTCGTGCGGTGTGGTACCGCATGACCCGTGAACAGTGCGGTCGTGCAGTACTACACCGCACGACCGGGGTACGTGGCACAATGCAGGGATTGCGCGGTCGGACGGGTCCACTTGCGGAATTTTTTACGTTAGGTGTTCAAAAATAGAATTTTGGATGTCTAGAGGTCCAAATACGTCCAAAATTCATAATCTGTAGCTGACCCATGTGAGCCACTGCGTTAAAAAAAAGATTGGTTTAATCGCGCGCCATCGAATGAGTTGTATTTGTAAATTTTCAGATCTCCATGCGATTGCCTGCGTGCTGAAATCAAGACATCAAATAAGCCACCACGAGCCTGGGTTGCTTCTTTAATTGAAAAGGTGTGCTTCGTAAACCTTTGCATGGGGACTTTTTAGCATATTTTGTGCTGTTTGCCACTGTATTTATAAAAATAATCGTATATCAAACGTATTGACAAAAATAGTGTTTTTACCGCTTGGTGGTCGGATGACAATGCCCGTGGCTGACGTGCAGCCGCTGCCGCTCCACGAGCGGACGGCAGGTAGCCTGCCATCCCACTACTAGACGGCGGCAGGAGCCTCTCGCCCCATGGCAAGAGGGTAGGTGATTAAACCGACTGATTAGCTGGCTTAATTACTTACCCTAATTATTTTTTTGCTTACTATTTATTTAAATATTTAAATATAGCAAATGAGTAAAAAAATTACAAAATTTTACGTGCAACCTTCCAACACAACGTACTTAACTGTGTAATTTTTTGGCAATTTTATCCACTGTGAATATTGCTAAAAAATCATACCGTGCATGTAAAATTTTGTAATTTTTTACTCATTTGATATATTTAAAAATTCAAACAAATAGTAAGCAAAAAATCAGTGCAGGTAATTAAACCAGCTAATCAACGAACTTAATCACCTACCGTCTTGCCATGGGGCGACATGCCCCTGCCGCCATCTAGTGGTGGGACGGTAGGCTGCCTATCGTCCGGTCATGGGACAGCAGGCAGTCTGCCATCTGCTCGCGATGCAGCAATGGCTACGCATCGGTCCATGGGCGTTGCTGGTCATCGGACGGCAAAAACATCATTTTTATCAATACATCAGACATACTGCTAAATATAATTGCAAACAGTACTAAATATGCTAAAAAGTCCAAAAAAAAGTTGCTTCAAAGAGGAAACGTGTCTGTATAATGTACAGAGATACTGTATTCGACAGAATGTCCAGCTCAGTCTGGCGTTGTGTCCCACATTGCCACTTGATTAGTACTAGCATTACTTGAGGAGCAGCAGTTTGGTCGCAATACATGTGCGTTTGTCATAGATCCGAGTTTAATTACAACAGCTATATAAAACACCGTAGTCCAAATGATATTTTAACTTTCTTTAAACCACGAAACAACGGATTGTTTACTTTATTTTGACCTGCAACCACCCGGTAAAAAGAACAATTCCTTCCCTCACACTTGCACATCTACTTGTCGAAGACTTCTAACCACTACGATCCATTCTTTGAAATAGCAACACAGAATACCAGCACTCTCGCCTATACACCACTAACACTCTAGCTCTGGATGAGTTTGTTTGAGCTATATCTTTATAACTTATAGTTTTTGAATTTCGGCTGTTCGCGAGAGATAATATACAGAGTAAAATGATTATATACGTGTAAAAATGTTTCTGAAGAATGTAATCTTCTGAATAATCAGTTATTGCGACTGGACCCTGCGTGGTGACCAAGTCGTGAGCGTGAGTAGTGATTCGATTCAGATCGAGTCATTCTTGGGTATATCGCCATGTTAGCTACTCTCCCTTGAATTGTGGATCACTCGATAGTATATATCGAAGTTGGTTCCCAGAGAACCAGTTGCGATTGCCAATCCATTCTTCCACTAATTTCTACATGGTATCAGAGCCATCGATCTAATCGCCATGTCTCTCACACCGCATTCCGCTGTTTCCAATTCCATAGACTCCATGACGGCACAGCTGCCTACTCCATCGCTCAACCATGTAGTTCATGTGAAGCTCTCGCAGGAAAACTACCTGCTCTGGAAAACACAGATGATGCCATACTTGAGGAGTCAGGATCTCCTAAAGTATGTCGATGGGTCTGTTGAACGCCCAGCACAGACCATCATTGTGCCGCCCAACGAGGAATCAGGAACCGGCCGGCGCATCGTCGTCAACCCAGAATTCACCACCTGGTATCACCAGGATCAGATGGTTCTGAGCGCGATTATCTCCTCTGTCTCTGAGGACGTGCTCGTAAACCTCGTCGGCGCTACCACGGCATTCGACGCATGGCGCACACTGGAGCGTACCTTCTCGGCAAGTTCACGCGCACGGATTATGCAGATCCGCATGCAGCTGACGACCACCAAGAAGAATGACATGAGCATCGCGGCTTACTATCGCAAGATGAAGAATCTTGCAGATACGCTTGCTGCAATCGGCAAGCCCCTTGATGAAGAAGAATTGATCGCGTATATGCTACGCGGTCTTGGGAGCGAGTACGACTCGCTTGTGACCAGCATCACCACGCGTGCCGACACCTACACGCTCAGTGATGTCTACGCGCACATGCTGAGCCATGAGACCCGACTCGAGAACAACAATACTGAAATTCAGGTATCAGCCAATTTTGTTAACAGGAATCAAGGGCGTGGAGGTGGCCGTAATGGTCGCAGCCGTGGTCGCGATGGCGCGCGCGGACCTACTGGCAGTCGTGGAGGCTCCAACAACAGCAACAACAACAAGAAGAACGGGCCCTTGTGTCAAATCTGTCACAAGCCAAATCATGATGCCTCATGGTGCTGGCACCGTTTTGACCAAAATTATCAGCCTGAAGAAGTCACCAAGGTTGCTGCAGCAGTTTCTGGAGGCCATGTTATTGATCCGGATTGGTATGTGGACACAGGAGCCACTGATCACATTACTCATGACCTGGAACGTCTGACCACTAAGGAGCATTACGCCGGGAATGACCAAGTTCAGGTGGCAAGCGGCTCAGGTTTGTCAATTACTCATGTTGGTAATTCATTTGTCACTGGCCTAAATTTAAATCGCCCTCTTCATTTGAATCATGTCTTACATGTCCCTAAAATTAATCGTCACCTTCTGTCTGTCCGCAAACTAGCCATTGACAATGATGCATTTGTTGAGTTTCATCCCAATTCATTCTTTGTCAAGGATCGAACCACGAAGACCACTCTGCTAAGAGGAGGGTGTAAACATGGACTGTACACTATCCCATTCAAACGGTCCAGTCAAGCTCTTCTCTCGGCAAAGATATCTCAAGAGCAATGGCATCGGCGTCTCGGTCATCCTGCCACTCCAGTCACCCTTCGCATCCTTCAGGAAAATAATATTTCTGCTGATTTGAACAAGTCTAGTTCACCTTCAATTTGTGATGCCTGCCAATGTGGGAAGGCACATCAATTACCCTTTGAATCCTCAGTCAATGTAACCTCCTCTCCTTTAGAAATAATACATACTGATGTTTGGGGATCGGCTCTCCCATCAGTCAACAATTCCAAATACTATGTCTCTTTTCTTGATGATTATAGCAAATTTGTTTGGATCTATTTTCTCAAATGCAAATCTGAGGTTGAAAATGTGTTTCTCCACTTTCAGAAGCATGTTGAAACACTTCTGAATTGTAAAATCCGCTGTGTCCAGTCGGATTGGGGAGGAGAGTATCGTCGGCTGCACCATTACTTCAATAGATCAGGAATAACACACCGTGTTTCTTGTCCCCACACACACCAACAAAATGGTGTCATTGAACGGAAGCATCGCCACATTGTGGAGACCGGGCTGACTTTGTTAGCTCAATCTCAGATGCCTCTGCGTTTCTGGGACGAAGCGTTTCAGACAGCATGTTTTTTGATTAACCGAATGCCTAGTCGAACGATCCAGTTTGACACTCCTATGCATCGATTGTTCGGAACTAAACCAAACTACTCATTGCTTCGTGTGTTTGGTTGCGCATGCTGGCCCAACCTCCGAGCGTATAACTCCAGGAAGTTGAATTTCAGGACAAAGCAATGCATATTCTTGGGCTATAGTTCTTCTCACAAGGGCTATAAGTGTTTTGACCGGTCCACTGGCAGAATTTATATCTCTCGTGATGTTATTTTTGATGAAAATGTATTCCCCTTCACCCAACAGTCTGTTTTCACCCAACCTCGTTCTGCCCACCATCCGACAATTCTTCCTGTTGTCCATCAGCCTATTGTTTATCAAGAGTCTGCCCTAACAGGAGACATTTCTACCCAATCCTCTAGTGCTTCTGCACCAGTGACACGTGATTTACCCTTGAGTAATGATTTATCTGATTCAATTGTCCCTGTTGATACTGCTGGTTCCAATTCTCCTGTTGCAGATTCTTCAGGTTGTGAGTTTGACAACTCTGTGTCGACTGGTCCTATTCATGATGCAGTGGGTCAGCCTTCCTATGCAGTAGCTCCTCAGCATCCCATGCGTACTCGGCTCCGTGATAACATTGTCAAGCCAAAGGAATATACTGATGGAACCATCAGGTACTCAACAAACCGAGGTTTTGCAGTTCTGGATTCTGCCCAAGGTTTGTCCTCTGTCCGATATCCGACAACCACACAAGCTGTACTTTCTGAACCTGTGAGTCTACATGAAGCCTTGCATTCTTCAGAGTGGAGGGAGGCTATGGATAGTGAGTATGCTGCACTGCTGAAGAATAGCACTTGGGACCTTGTACCACCTAAAAGTGGCATAAACCTGATTGATAGCCGATGGGTGTACAAGATCAAAAGGAAGTCGCATGGATCTGTTGATAGGTTTAAAGCTCGTCTTGTAGCGAAGGGATTTAAACAGCAGTATGGGATTGATTATCTGGACACCTACTCTCCAGTTGTTAAACCAACAACAGTACGTGTCATACTGTCTTTGGCAATTTCCAGAGGGTGGCATCTGCATCAAATTGACATTCAGAATGCATTCCTGCATGGCCTTCTAGAAGAGGAAGTGTATATGCGGCAACCTCCAGGCTATGAGGACCCTGATCAGCCTAATTTTGTTTGCCGACTTAAGAAGGCACTATATGGGCTCAAACAGGCTCCAAGAGCTTGGCATTTCAGGCTTACAAGTAAACTTCAAGAGTTGGGTTTTCAAGCCTCCAAAGCTGATACCTCGCTATATATTTTCAGTCATGAAGGAGTGACAATCTATATGCTCATCTATGTCGATGACATAATTATTGTGAGCTCATCTTCCTCAGCTACTCAGAAACTAATCCATCAACTTAAGAGTGATTTTGCTGTTAAAGATCTTGGTGAGCTGCAATACTTCTTGGGCATAGAAGTCAAACCACAAACCTCTGGAGTTGTGTTGTCACAAAAACGGTATGCCCTTGATCTCATTAAAAGAGCCAACATGGAGAAGTGTAAGCCGATTTCAACACCCATGATCTCTACTGAAAAATTGTCAAAGGATCAAGGACAGCTGCTGAAAGGGACAGAACAATTTCAGTACCGTAGTATAGTGGGTGGTTTGCAGTATTTGACAATCACTCGACCCGACATTTCATTTGCGGTTAACCGGGTATGTCAGTACATTCAGTCCCCAACAGATATTCACTGGTCAGCAGTAAAACGAGTTCTTCGTTATATCAAGGGAACGCTGGACATGGGACTGAAAGTTCAGAGATCACCGTCGACAATGCTGAGCGCCTTTTCGGACGCTGACTGGGCTGGATGTCCAGATGATCGGCGCTCGACGAATGGCTTTGCTGTCTTTCTTGGCTCTAATCTGGTCTCTTGGAGCTCTCGCAAGCAGGCAACGGTTTCACGATCGAGCACAGAAGCTGAGTACAAGGCAATAGCTAATGTTACTGCAGAAGTGATTTGGCTTCAGTCACTACTGCGTGAACTGCGTGTCGTTCAGAACAGACCTCCACTGCTTTGGTGTGACAATTTAGGGGCAACCTACCTCACTGCAAATCCAGTTTTCCACGCCCGTACCAAGCATATCGAAGTCGACTTCCACTTTGTCCGAGAGCTGGTTTCACGGAAAGCCTTGGAAGTTCGATTCGTCTCTTCAAAAGATCAGCTTGCAGATATCTTCACTAAACCATTGTCTAGAGGGCCCTTCAATCTTATTTGCAGCAATCTGAACTTGGTTTCACCAAGCTACGATTGAGGGGGAGTGTAAAAATGTTTCTGAAGAATGTAATCTTCTGAATAATCAGTTATTGCGAGTGGACCCTGCGTGGTGACCAAGTCGTGAGCGTGAGTAGCAGTTCAGTTACTGTACTGAGTCTGTTGCCGGGTATATCGCCATGTTAGCTACTCTCCCTTGAATTGTGGATCACTCGATAGTATATATCGAAGTTGGTTCCCAGAGAACCAGTTGCGATTGCCAATCCATTCTTCCACTAATTTCTACAATACGATTTTGATCAGTACAGTTAAACTCAGTATATTGTCTGCTATAATTTACCTTACACCCTACCTTAAACAATTTACTGTCTAAAAATTAGTTACTATAGCAACAGAAATTAAACCCTGAGCATAAGACCTAAAGAATCTACCCAAAGCGAAAAGCTAAGTATAAGCCCTAAAGCCAAAGTCTAGGTGACGAATACCATACACCACTGCGACGTAACCGCGGCACACGCCCAGATCTCGCTGCCAGGATCAGACGCGGCAAGAAAAACCAAGTAAACTCGCGGCAAGTGACCGACAATAACACAAGCAGCGCGCCGCATTTTGCAACAGCCGGAGAGACGGCTAAACCTCGTCCTCCGCGACCAACCTCAGCCCCGCAATCTGCACCCGGTTTTTGGGAGCCCCCCACTGATTTCCAGTTTTCCACGCACGAGTCCAAAACCGCGCATACGCACACGGCAGCGACGGCGCACTACTCCCATCAAAGCGTGCAAGCCAGCTCTCCCTACAAAAACCAACACGCGAGCACCTCCCAGCAGCCTAACACTTCACCGATCGAACCGAGCAGTCGAGCGCACCGTATCAGCAGGACTACCTACGGCACAATCCGATGGCGAGCGGTAGCGGGAAGGCGAAGGCGTCGTCGTGGGCGGCGGCGATGAGCGTGGGCACGGTGGAGGCGCTCAAGGACCAGGCCGGCCTGTGCCGCTGGAACCACGCGTTCCGGTCAGTCCAGCAGCGCACCAGCAGGGCGGCCGCCGGGAACGGTGCCAGCTGCGGTAAGAGCGGTGCGCATGCGCTGCCTTCCTCCGGTGGCGCCCCGGCGGCGGCGAGGAGGAAAGCGAAGCAGCAGGAGGAAGAGCTCCGGACAGTGATGTACCTCAGCAACTGGGGCCCCAACAACTAGCTGAGATGACTTAGATTAGATGCTTTAGGTTGGTTTGTTGCACGACTTTGTGTGGGCAGATGAATTCGACTGCTTGTCTAAGATATACAGAGATTGTTAGTGATATGCCCCAGAGGCAACATAGAGATGTTATATATATATCACATACTATATTTATGATGCATTGCTTTGTTCCTTGAAATAGACATTATCATTATTGATCAATGAGTATGTGACTTATTCATGAGACTCTTAATGCCAAAATGTTGCTATTTCTAAATGATCCCTGATCATATATCATGTGAGGAACAAATATGATTCAAAGATTAGCATATGTATTGATTGATGATCATGTCTCATGGATCATGGTATGGTGATACCAAATCAATAATATGGACATGTGTTAGTGAACATATGTTGGATAGACCCGCCATGAGACACTGCAGAGATTCCATGTGTCATCAGTTGGTCTCAAGTAGTATTTATGTAGAATCCTTAGACTTGAGATCATCATGGTTCCCAACATGCGTTGTAGCCTATTTTGAGACTACTAACCACTACTCCGTAACTGAGTAGTCATAAAAGTAGTCTTCGGATTTGCTATGAAACATGTAGTGGGATGTGAATGATCAAGATAGAATTTGCCCCTCCTTATGGGAGAGATATCTCTGGGCCCTTCGATGTAATGGATTATAAAAGTGCATAGCCATGCCAAGGTGATTGAGGAGTCAATCACGAGTTTATAATCCATCACGGAATCGAGAGAGTGATTGAGCTATTAAGAGGATGACACAGGTCTCGCCTTGAGCTCAATCTATATCGTGAGACAAAGGGATTCGTACATGAGAACATTACGAGTTCAATGATATGATCTTTACGTATACTTTAGGGTTAATATGTCTTGCTAGAGGCCGCTATTAATGAGGTGACCGGAAGGCGTTTCGGTCGCGACCAAGTATACGTGAATCTACTGGTCGCACACTTAACGGGTTGGAACACTAATTCGAATGTGATTCGGATGTGGGCTCAATTCGGATAGAGATCCGGATAGACTCCTATTGGGCCTCGGTCCACGAGGCCCAAGTGAGGAGGTCTATATATATGGAGGTGGGGTGAGGATGTACACACGCTGTTTCTCCCGAGCAAAACCCTAGCCGCCACCTCCGAGCCAAACCCTAGCCGTTCGCGAGTCTTTGGTACACTCGCGATCGGCGTTCCACCGGACGTGTGGATACCGGTGGAGCGGCGCTCGTTGCGGCGTTGATCGGCATCAACAATCTACGATTGGATCTGCTCGCGGTGTGGTTGATCGCGTGGAGGAGACGATCTGTTCGGGACGATCGGCTACTTCCACTACTACCTCGACGCGCGTGGTTGGATCGACTTCTCCAACTCTTCTTCCGCTGCGCTGCGCGTCTAGTGGTAACGATCTATGATCCCTCCTTAGCATGATGTCCTGATGTGCGCGGTAGAAATTTTTTATTTTCTGCTATCGTAACCTACGCGCTTTCCTTCAGAGATACGATGCAGCAACTAAGAGCTTGGATTTCGCACAATTGTATCCCCACGTCCTCTGTGTTTGAACTTTCAGACGAGATACGTCGAGAAGGAATTCAGAAACAGAAACCGATTTCCTTCCTTCCAGCCTCCAGGCGTCCAATCAGTAGCAGAGTAAAGAATCCGCAGCATCAGCGTGACTTTGTAAGGCATTCTGATGAATTCGTCGCAGTTAGCCGAATATGATGAAGAAAAAGGATCCATTCTGCGGGGAAAATGGCATCTGATGGACCCATGTCATAGCTTTGGTATCCTTATACTGTTCATTAACACTGTGCGTAGCTTTTGTTCTAATCCAGTTCAGTTACATCCACTCTCAATTTATCTCACTCTAGATAACCTGAACGTCCCTATCTATCCCACGAAAAATTCTATTATGTAACGGGGCACAGATGAATCTGTGTAACGAGCTAATAGGATGTTGACACGTGACATAGAAGTACCGTAGTAATACTGTACAGCAGTGTAGCACCACGGAAAACTTGCAAACCTTGCCGAAAAAGTGCGTGCAGTGTTTTTTCCTGTGCTACACATGTCAGCATCCTATTGACTCCTTACACGAGTACAACTGTGTCCGGTTACACAATAGAAGTTCTATCCCACCCACCAGATTCCATTACCTGGGAATGCGATCCTCTCGGAGAAACAAGTCAAGAAAAAAATAGTTGGGTGATTTTCAGTGATTCGGTGATTCCTAGCCATCCGATTCAGAAAGAACGATCTAGATCAGCTATTACAGCAATCTCACTACAGTAAAAAACTGTGACATCACACCACTGCGCTCTGCTACATTCTCACAGTACTGTGGTGAAATTGCAATTCCGCCTCACTGTTGCGCACTGTATGTCATGTTGCTCCTCGGGCTTAGGGCGTGTTCGTGCAGGCTGTGTCTAATGGCTTAACCTAAAAATAAGCCATTAACCTAAAAATAAACAGTAGTTGCTAGAAAGAGTAGCTTTAGAAGAATAATATAAGTGATAGAGAAAATGAGAAAAAGATATGTGTGCGTGACATGAATGAGAGGAATAGGATGCGTGATGTGCCCTTAACCCTCTATCTTATCCTCAGAGTGAGAGAAATAGAGAAGTCGTTTCGAGAAGCCGGAAGTTTATATTAGTTTCTAACTTCTCTAAATAGAAACCAGAAACAAAAAACAGTACCAACACTCTTTAGCTCCTTTGCTCCTTGGGGTCAAAGGAGTCCGTTCCCATTACCTGTGTGCTGTAGCTTGAGGGGGAGTTTGTATTGAATTTTGGTTGTGACTTATGGTTTTTAGCTGAAAATAAATAGTAGGGGTTAAAAGAAGTGACTTTTAAAAGGAAAGAGCGAGTGGTGGAAAAAAAATGAGAGAGATGCATGCGTGTAATGAGAGCGAGATGAGTGAGATATGTAATGTAACCATGACCCCTATTTTATCCTCGAAATGAGTCGATAGCGAGAAGAGTGGAGAAGTTGTTTTAAAAAACCAAGTGTTCATATTGATTTTTAGTTTTTCTAAACAGGAGGAATAAACAAAAACCAATATTCGGCATGAAGTGGCAGAAGAGAGGAGGCAGATATACCACATTTTACTCTAGTACGTCCAAAATCCACACGATAACACTGAAGGGTCCCCATCTATGGCCCCTATCAGAAAATTTTCCCCTGTGCTACATGCCTACATCACGCTTGAGTCCTTGACTGCTCCTTCCCCACAAGCTGTACGCATGCACCATTTCATTTCGTTTGTCCTCACGTGACAAGTTGCAGGCCAGCAGGTACTGAAAATCAGGTACATGGAATACTCCCTATCTCATTCACAGATGATAACAACCAACAACACATCAAAAAAAGAGAGAATAACGTGGGCTGATCGAAGCAGCTGCAGAACCAATCCAGGCTGAATTTGGTGGTTTTGGAACTGAACTGCACAGCACCATGCTCTGCACTCCTTGCATATTTATATACAGACCACCAGCCTACCACCTTCCTTCAGCAAGAAAATTCAGAAATGGCAATCAAATCCTCCGTGAATTCCAGAGGGAGGTTGGGTTTCAGCATCAATTAGCCTGAGGTACGCGACTAGGGTGTTACTGAGAGCGGTGGCGCAGGCCATAAGGGTCAGGCAGCCGAAGGTGTTGGAGGATGGTATGGTACAAGCAGAGATGGAGTTGAAATGATTATTTTCATTTTTTGATACTTAAAAACTAAATCTCAAATCAAAAGAAAAACAATCTAATTTTACCAGTTGTAGATTTCAATTGCAACACGCTCGACTGCTTGCACAATGGCTCGCTTGACCTTTTTACTCGCACTCGATGAACGCTTCAATCGCTTGCTTCGACCGCCGCTGCAACCACTCACTACGATCACTTGCTTGACCTCCTTTGCACGTAGTCGAACTCTACCTCCGGTAGAAAGCTTTGGTCGTTCGAACGCTTTGACCGCTTGAACGAGAACTCATCGAAGACAACACCGTGCTCGTATCGCGCAATATTGAGATGTGTTAGCACGCCGCCACTGAGAACACAAGAAACACGATGCTCGAAAACCACGCCGTGCTTCGATTGAGACAACAAGACGACGTTGGTGGTGATTTTTTTCTTTGAGATAAGCTCTGATATTTTACTTCTATATCATGTTTGTGGCTACAAGGCGTCCTCACAGCACCCCTAAAAACTCTAGCACAGAAAGCATTCACAAAACCACGGCTAAAACCCTTAGCCTCTACCTTCTTTTATATGCTAGAGTCCTAAATCGTGTTCAACTTAAACACAAATACAAAATCATATCTCTTAATCAAATCAAGGAATCCGAAACCCTTCCGAACACGAGTTTTATTTAAACTCTCAATCTTCTCAGTTATGGACTCCATCCACAGCTCCAAACACAACACGTCACGAAGCCTGCAGGATCACAACTCCCGTATCTTCATCATGCCTCATCAACTTTTGTGTTGAAGCCTCCAGGACTGCACCGGTCGTAACTTCTCCACGTATCACCACCTTTGATCTTTACGTGTTCCAGCATTAGCCTGATCACCTCATGTGACATCATCAACCGTCTAGACCTCAGATTTCCTCATCCTAGTCATGGTTCTCCTCGTCACCAACTATGACCATCTCCACACCCACCTGCACATGCAAAGACCAAAGGAACATTATTTGGGCACAAGTTCTTCCCAGCATAACCGTCATCAATCCACACAGTCAAACCACACCTTTAACGATAACTCAACACCAACCAGGTCGTCTAAAACTACCAACAAGTAAAGTCTACGACTATCGACCAGTAAAATCTACGACTACTGATAAAAAAGTCCAAGACTACTGAGTACCGACTAGGTACTGTAGCTACGACCATGGAAAACTACTATAGCTACGACCATCGACAAAAGCACTGTAACTTACCATCTTCAACCTGGTATGATCGTTCTGTTGTAGTCGATGTTCCGTGGTCGAAATGTCGTGATCGAAACTGGACATGGTCGAAGTCGGATGTGGTCGAAGTCGAACGTGGTTAAAGTCTTATGAGGTCGAAGTTTGCCATGGTCGAAATCTACAGTGGTTGACTTACCGTGTCGAAGTTTGCTATGGTCGACGCTTGTCGATCGGACCTGCCAACCAGACCAACTGTCATAAGGCCAATTAGACTACCGTCCGTTCCTCTGATAACACTCGAACGCTGTCCGATACAACAATGCCACTCGAACGTCGTCCGATGCCTCAGTTCTACTCAAACACCGTCCGATGATCCAATGTTACTTGAATACCGTCCAATACTTCTATAGCACTCAAAAGCCGTCTGGTGCGACTCGAAGTAGACTAAAACCACACGAATCCGATCAAAACAACTCGGAGTCGATCAAAATCACTTGGAGCCGACTGAAACCACTCGAGCGCGATTGAAACCACTCTAATGCTATGTAAAACAACTCAATCTAGATTAAAACTTTCACAAACACAATTTCAGTGTAACCTAAAAGTTAATTATTTATTATTACTAAATGCACGACCACCGGCATTATCTAAAAGGTGTCCAAGCGATGTCTGGCGCTGTAAAGCCGTCAACGTCAGGAGCAGCTCATCGGCCGCAGGCCAGGCAGTTCTCCGGTGGCCTAACCGAGTCGACGGAAAAGGCAGTCGCGGTGGAGAGGATGACGAGGAGAGCAGAGAAATCCGAGAACGTGATGCACCTCGTGTGCTGGGGACCCAATTAGACGTACTGTTTGCTCTGCTTAGGCGTTAGTTTAGCCGAGAGGCATGCACGATTATTGTAGTACGTTGTTAATTCACCATGAAAACGGAGAGATGTAAAATTGTCACAGCATTAGATTATCTGTACCTGCACGATTCTCGATTTTTCTTTAGAAAAGATGCTCAAAATTTGTTCTTTTGCTGAACTTCATAGTGGAAATACGCCATACATGGGTAAAATGATATTTGCACTTCAGGGTTAAGATGTTCAATTGGGCAATTGGCCATTTATTACAAGACCATTCTTTTGTCGAATTTGGTGACACTGCAAGATTTAACTTTCGCAGAACCGCTCTGTTCAGATCATATCATGCACACGAAAGTGTACAGTCATGCTGCAATTTTCACATGAACGGCAAGGCTATGCACAACTAACTCAACAAATAGATTCAGGAGTTGGAGAAATGAAAGACATAACATCTCATAGAAAAATCACTGCAAATAGTATATGCACACAGGAACAAATAGGTAGATCAACACAACCTCGTTCCAAGAATTAACAGTATCGATGTATCCATAGATGATTAACATATTTACATCTTCTTTCACCCCTCGTAGATAAATTCGCGCAAAAGTAACCATGCATGGCGCCTTCACACACCACATGGTACCCATGCGTCAACTACTAATCTTCTAAGTGTTGGGCCCCCAGACGGAGAGGAACATGACGGTGCGGAGCGACTGCTCCGCCCTCCTCCGCTTCTCCTCCGCCGCCCTCCTCGCCGCCGCGGCGCTCACCCTCCCCGAGTCCACCGACCCCGCGGCCGGCGCCCTGCTCCTCGCCATCGACGACGAGGACGACTGCGCCTTGTCCTTCACCGACCTGGCGGTGCTCTCCCGCACGGCCTGCGCCGCCCGCGCGCCCACACGGAAAATCATCGCCCGTGCTACTGCTGCCTGATCTCCCACGAAAATCACCCGCTCTCGTCTTCCTGCTTGGGTCTTATATACGGAGGAGAGGGAGGCGTTGGGAATATGCGGTCTCGGCTTCTGGCGGGCGCGCGCGGCACGCGGGTTTGTTCCTCCCGGGAAGGTCATCGTCTGAAACAGCGGGCGTTAGCTGCGGATGTGGATAAGTCTGGAAGCAGTCTTGTCTTGCCTTGTCACTGAACGTTATCCTCTCATGTGGTGTCATCTGGAAAGCGCTCGGCTTGAAACGGAATAGTTTGCAATAATTATCGTTTTTGAAAGGTGAGTGTGTAATGATTATCGTTGCTTTGAAAGATACGTGAGATCTTTTAGCCTATAGCTAATGATCTATGACTGTATTTGATAGCTTTGATGTTAATATGTGTATTTGTATAAACGAATCAAATATAGATAAATTGTTTTGAAAAATTCATCTAATAAACTGTCTTAGAAAGACAACAAAGAAGTTATATTTATTTATTAAAAAAAACTATAATCGGAAAAGGAGATGATAACGAGTGGGGGTTCTCATTCTACTTCATTCATATATATAACCTTCCAAAATGATCTAAGGGGGTAGATCCTCTCATTCTTACACACTAGCTTTCTCTGTAGCTCTTAGTGCTATGTTTTCTGTGAAGAAAGGTATAATATATCTAGTGTTATAGCTATGCTACAACATATATCTAAGATGATAATAAAATATGTTATGTATATTTAGGTGGTATATTTGGTGGAAGTAACTATACGTCGGAGTAGGTGGCGCAGCGGTTACGTGCATGTATAGTGCCATTGCTCGAGGATGCTTATGCGCGTTAAAACTCCGGCCGCGCATTCCTCCGGTCATGGAAGCTTCGGAAATCGCGTTTCTAGCTAGGGAGAGAAACAGTACTACCGATTGAAGTTGAGAATGATTCAAACGGTATGCCAGGCTTCAAAATAGCTCATCCAGAATTATCTACGATTGTGCCTGCGTATGCTTATGGGTAGGTCTCCTGATGGTTTTTTTCTTTCCATCCTAACGTTAGTGTTTATGTGAACAAACTAAATACCGATAAATCGATAAATTATTATAAAAAACTATTCTGATAAGTTGTTTTGAAAAAATAAAAAAAATTATGTCTTGTTTATTTGTTGTGGAGAGCATTCCATTGTCTGGATCCATTCTATTCTATCTGAACAATAAGCAGAGGAGCACTGCTCTGCCACTGCCAGTCGTCAGTACAAGACCTGGGCTTGCTCCTTTGTATTTCACTGACATGATGGGCCCCTGAAAGAAACAATGGTGGGCTCATACAATTTGCCCTGGGCTGTTTAAGGCGTTTACCGGATGGTGGACGTCCGCAACGCAGTTTCTATGTGGCAAGTGGCAACTGGATCCGGCCCATTATGATCCAGGTCAGTTGGGCTCAAGGCTTTGTACCTGACCCATTTGATCAGTCGGGTCTTGTCGGGAGGCGATGCGCGGTGGGCGGCGTCCCACGACGCCGTCAGAGGCGGGCGGCGAGGACGCGGCCTGGCGGAGAGTATCTGGCCGGCGATGGAGGGGAGGAAGCCGCCGAAGACCGCAAGAACGATCACTTCACCACTCAAAAACTCCACTCTGAAGTTCTTCCCACCACCGGCTGGCTGGGAGGGGCAAATGCACCATCGGTTAGACAGTAACTACCTAAGTCACCAGTCACCACGCAGTTTACGCAATTTTTTTCTCTATAAATTGAATGCATATAACATCATCTTATCTGTATAAAGAGTGAAGGTAATGTGGGGATAATTTGTCAAAATTTTGTCTCAGTTCCATCCTACTGGTATGCAGGCAATATATTCAGGTGTTAGGATTGGGACAGTTGTGAGCTGCGAGTTTCTTCGCAGCAAAGTGTGACCAACTCGGGTGGTAGGCCCGTAAGACTGCAGGATGTGCACATTCCGCGTTTGAAGTTTCAGCGTTGGTCCATCCAGACTAGAGTGCTAGACTGATCCCAAATCTTTTTCTAACCAACTAATGACATTTCCACAATAATATATTATATATGGCCTTTGTCCATCTCTCAGAAGCTAGGCATTCAGAGGTGGCATGGACAGACAGTGACATCTTGCAATAGTCAAATTTGTATTCTTTTTTTAGATCGTCACGCTACCATATCTAGTTGACCAAATGCTTCTGTTGAAAAATGGTGCATAGTCAATGCCTTGGGTTGCAAAAAACACGCAATTTCCTCTCTGACGTGCATTCCACTGTGCAAAGAATAAAAGGCCAGCTTGATTTAGAGAGTTTAGTGATACTAACTTCCCAATTGGCATCATGCTTTTCTGCGTATTTGGGTGCCTGAAGAGGTGCATCATAAAGCAAATAGGTGATTCCAAGGGTTCTAACTTCATACTTGCATATATCTGAATTCCTTTTCTTTACCTGATTTCTTGTCATGTAATCTTTGTTCATTCTGAAATTCAAAATGAGCAACCTCAACTATCAGTTATTCCATAACGAACTGTTTTTCAGATCAGATTTTCCTAAGAATGCTGTTGTTCAGATTATGATAATCTCAGGTTGAGATTTTACGAACCCTTTTTTGTATCAGTGTAATTTCCGTGGCAGTAGCTTCTGATGGATAACTGAAAGTTCTATTTGCATGAATAGCTATTTAGTTTTTTTGTTGAACTTTTCGCCAAACTGCAGGCATAAGGAGAATACAAGGGCCAAGACGTGTCATTGAAGAAGCTAAACCACCTGGAGATGAAAACATATTCGAAAGTAATTCGGTAAAAGGAGCAGGTCTGAGCTTACCATTAGTTGAGTTCAGCACGGTTGTTTCAGCAACGAACAATTTCAGCGACAAGCTTGGTGGAGGTGGATTTGGTCCAGTTTACAAGGTAGGGTCATTCAAACATTTTGTCCTGTCTTGGGAATATGATTGAACCTTGAATTCATTCTTGGTAATGTATCGAGATGAACACTTGGACCGACATAGTTGATACTACTTCCAGGGGAGACTACCAGATGGCCAAGAGATTGCTATTAAGAAGCTGTCGAACAGCTCCAATCAGGGATTGGAAGAGTTTAAGAGCGAGGTGATGGTTCTATCCAAACTGCAACACCGAAACTTGGTTCAGCTTTTCGGTTGTTGTGTTCATGGAGAAGATAAGATGTTGTTGTATGAATACATGCCTAACAAAAGCCTTGACTCCTTTATTTTTGGTAAGTTTCAGTGTGATTATTGCAATTCTGACGGTGTGATTCTTTTTAGCAGTAAGCCAGTAACTGAACTTGTCTGCTAACATTTTGATGCTTTCATGACAAATTTATCAGATGAAAGTAAGAGACTTGTATTGGGTTGGAAGTTGCGATACAAGATTATTCAGGGAATTGGGAGAGGGTTACTGTACCTTCATCAGGATTCCAGGCTCAAAATTATTCATAGGGATCTCAAAGCGAGCAATGTTCTGCTTGATGACGATTTCAATCCCAAGATATCTGACTTCGGCATGGCAAGAATTTTCAGTGAATACCAACTTCAAGATCTTACTCACCGAATTGTTGGAACCTAGTAAAGCTCCTTTTCTCTTTTGTGTACTACAGTATAATTGAACAGGGAATTATATGATATAAGTCAAACTGTACTGACCTGCGTCTACAAAGTTGGTTCAGTATGGCTCACTTATTGCAGCATTAATGACCTACACATCTTGCTACTCATTCAGATCATAGACAAACATTTTCCCCTTGCTAGTTGACATTACACGAAATCCCTAGGCAGCAAACTGATGTGCTAAAATCTGTGGAATGCAGTGGCTACATCTCCCCGGAGTATGCAATGGAGGGTAAATTCTCTGAGAAATCAGACGTCTTCAGTTTTGGTGTGTTGATCCTAGAGATTGTGAGCGGCCGGAGGAACAGATCCTTCGTTGATCACGAATGGTCAATGAACCTCTTGGGCTACGTAAGTTACTAAGATGGCACTGTCTTCTCCATTTTACCATTTTTCCTGTCTAACAACATACTAATAATAACCGTGCATTTCATGCTTGCCTCCAATTCATAACATCCATCTCAGGCATGGACTCTATGGAAGGAAGGCAGTGTCTCAGAGCTGATTGATCCACTGATGGGAACAACTTACTCTTACAATGAAGTCTGCAGATGCATTCAGGTGGGTCTCCTGTGCGTGCAAGAGTTACCAGCTGATAGGCCAACCATGTCTCTGGTGCTCAGGATGCTGAGTGGTGATGTCACACTTCCTGCTCCGAAGCAGGCTGCGTTTTTCGTTGGAAGAGCTCCTCTGGATGACAAGGATACTGGATCAGGAAATCAGTTGACGTATACTGAATTGGAAGGCAGGTAGCCAGGTAGTGACTCTGTTTCAGCCTGCCGAAGTTTTAGATTATGGAGTATTTTACAAGCCCTTGTATTGGATTGCTAAAGTTGGTGTTTCACTACTTTCCTCTTCCTGTTACCTAGTACTACAGAAAACTTAATACTATAGACTTGTAATTTATGAACTAGACACGTATTTGGGAATGCCGATTGTATATACATGTGTGATCGTGAGGAAAATTTTACGGCTACTCCAATTTAGAGGACAGAGAGAACACTGTACTTTCAAAATTCTAACCCTAAAACAAAAGAGTACATGAGAGATGGGTTACATAATTAATCACATGTCTTTATCCCAAGCCTTTTTTATAGATGTGCTAGCCAGCTACATCCACTTTTTAGTGTATATTATGTACTTAGCACAGCGGAAAAAACCCGTTAATCTCCCACACATAGGTTTTCTTCACATATGCTCATTTATACACGCTTTTCAAAGCGTATAAATCCGAATCCATTAAATCTTTAGTCTTGATCTGTCTTGATCAAACTAGCTCTACCTTAACCTAAACTGCCATCCGAAGCGTCACTCATGCACTGCGGTTTTTATACAAAGTAGTTTATGGTTTTTTAGTGAAACTACCAAAATACCTCTTGTTGACCCGGTCATCATTATCTATTGTAAGCAATCGCTATGCTTGCCACGTGTAGGTGCACCACTAGCTTATTATGCGTCGCCAAGTCTCTCCTGTCATAATTCCATTAAACCACGACTCACTTGGACCGTCCAAACTATATGGTGCAATCTCGCCGTTCGAACTTACCTTTAACATTTTCCGCTTTTTTCGTGCCATGCTTGAGTTCATCGTCTTACTCGGTATCTTTGATTGTTCTAGACCTCAACTCCTCTGTAGAATCTTCTCACATGGTTCTTTAGAATGTTTTGGAGCACATAGGTTCTCGTCGCTTTTATGCCCTGTTATCGTGGGATCAACTACGAGTGACTAGAGACTCCTAGACTTACTCCTAAACTAGTAACCCTAGCCCAGGGACCGTTGTGTTTTGAGATTTACCTTATATGTAGCTAGTCCAACTGAGTACAGTACAAACAATAGCTTATCTTTCCACTTAGCTAGGATCTGGTGTGTAGACTGCAGCTAGAAGTCCTTTGGGAAATTTCGGTTTCTCAGGTGTCAGTATCGCAATCACTACTGAAACTTCTCACTTCCATTTGCGGAGTTTTTGTTCTCCTGATTAATTCAAATTTCTGAATGTTCGATATACCTCACGATTTGTGCTCCACGGTGGTTTTTGACAATCGTCGGCGTAGCTCCGATGGGACAAGTTTATGTTTTTTGTGTTCACCAGGCCCCATTCTTAGATTTCGGTGGTTGGTGGCAGGCGTGGCAACTGGTGGGCAGGAGTGAGGAGGTGAGGATATCAGATTAGGTTTTTAGGGGCAGTGATCAACAATGGCGACCCTTGTGGTAAATGGGGTGGGAGGTGAGTTTATGGAAGGGAAGATGGAGAGGAGATCCATTGGATGGAGACTAGAATGCCCCCGAAAATTAAGTGTTAGTCCATACACACCATTTTTTTCCATATAATTTAAAATGTTAATGACAATTTGCTGTGTAGCAAAGAAGTATACTATATATACTAATGGCTATAGTTATATTCAAGTTCCTCAAGCTTTCCAGAGGCTTGAAAGTCGCAATCGAAGCTAAAACTCTTTCAGACAAGACATTGTGTGATATGTTCTCTCTAAGGAGCAGTTGCATGTAGCCAAAACCACCCACAGTCTGTCTCTGTCAGCTAGTATCTGGGCACCGATGTGGGAGGAGAATCCACAGACCGCAAGAGCTGCCACTTGGCCACTAAGGGCCTGTTTGGGACTGCTCCACTCCACAAAAACCAACTCTGCTCCACCAACTCCACCATGGAGCAGCTCCACTGTGGAGTTCCTGGAGCAGGTGGTCCTGTTTGGCACGCAGCTAGCTCCAGCTCCAGGAATGTGAGGTTTCCCTGAGAAAGGTCCAATATGCCCCTGAATGATGTTTGGTGTATGTTTTGATGTATGCGGAGCATATGTAACTGAATATTTTTTTGCCAATTTAAATATGTTGTAAAATATCATAATTGCATTTAATTTATTGGAGAAAACAAAAAAACAAATATTTTGATAAAATAATTCCGTACTTTTGTCCTATAAATTACAACGTGCTTGATAGATAATTAACGAAGTCCATAATTCGAATACAAATAATGTCCATAGACTAATGATAGATAATTAACAAAGCCCATATTCGAATACAAATAATTGTCCATAGATAACTAGAGAGTAGTGGCCAATACATAATTCTAGTTCCAAGCTAGAGAAAGAGCGGTGGCCAACTCGTCACGGAATACATCCATAGTAGGAGCATTCGGTTCTGTAGTAGACCCATTTGATGTAGCTACATATTTGTGATACCTTTCAGGTATCGTTGGAACAAAATTTGGATCTCGGTCGAACCGAGCGAAGTCCAAGTCTTCACCGCCATGCTCACGAATGAAGTTGTGAAGGACCATAGTAGCCACAACAATCATTTTTTGCTTGAACAGTTTGACAACACTCACATTTCTTGCCTTCTTCCACCACTCATTCTCCATGTCAATTGTTTTTGTCGCATTGTTCCAACCAGTACCTGTTTGCCTCCTCTTCAACTTTAGCCAAATGGACCAATCAGCCTTTAATTTATCCCACTTGTTCTTTATTTGAGTCTTTGATAATAAGATACCGGTCATCTGAAAAAACCTATCTGACACCTCGGTGTAACCTACAGAGTTCAAATGAGTATTTGGGCGATTGCCTCTACTAACTTGTTCAGCCATCAACTCACAAGCCATTGTGACATGTGCATCGGTCCATTCCATTTGATCACCCTAACCATGATATTGCAACAGTATGTTCAAGCATTCAAGATGAGAACTACAACTATGATAACAAATAGAGCTAGTGTAATAACAAAATGCTGTGGTGCCCTGCAGCTACATGAACTTGAACATTGCAAGTCTGCAAGTGAACAAGATTAGGCATTCAAGATTGCAAGTCTGCAAGTGAACAAGATTAGGCGTTGCAAGTCTGCTAGTGAACATTGCAAGTCTGTCGCCATCATGAATGACCAATTCATTCAAGATTAGGCATTGGTACCACAGCATATGAGATTGCTACAAACGAATATGAGACAGCTAAAGAAAGGTAAATAATGTCCTTTTTCTCAATGTGTTCTGCTAGGTTTGTATAGCCTATGACAATTGCAAAGTCTATAACAAGTTTAATCCACATTGTCTGTTGAGATATGCAAAATAGCAACCAATGTGATCATGCCATAATACTTAATCAAACTGTTCAAATAATTGGCTGGATTCCTGTGTATGCACCATGGTAACTAAAAAAAATGGAAGTAGTAAGACATAATTGCGTAGCAGTATTACCCGAGCATCTAATTTTTCATCTTTCTATCTGTTGTTCGATTCTGCTACTACTAAATACAGGGCACTCAAACTCCTGAGTGAATAATGGAATGTTTGATTAGGAATCAACGAATCCTCAAGCAATTTCTTGAAGAATCAATGTCTGCTACACCCGATACTTGTCCTCCCACAGAGCTCCCTCCCCATCACACTCCCAGCGAGCGGGCATAGAAGCTGCACACAACTTCTCTAACAATTCTGACATAGCAAGAATTTGCACAGATCTAACAATTCTAACAATTCTGACATATCAACACACTCCCAGATCAACACACTGAGACATTTGCACGGAAGCTGTATACAACATTCAAGATCATTTATAATTACACATTTTTATGACAATCTACAGTGACATACCATGTCTTCCCTTTTCCTCTTCGCCGACGGTGCACGCTGGCCACCCGCAACCACCTGGCCGGCCGGTGATACCCTCGACACCGCAACCACCTCTGGCGCTGGACATCGCGCTGGCGGCTGGCGGTCGGGGCTGGCGAGCGGCCACTGCGGTGTCGAAGGGTCGGGTAGCCCAACTCTCGGCGCGGTGCGGAGCGAGATCCACGAGCATCTTGGATTCTTCATGACCACGATCTTGGATCTACCCATCCCAGCCATCACGTCGCCGGCGTCGCGGTGGTGGCCGAAATAGGCGGCGAGAGGAGGCGGCGCGGGTGGGGCGGAGAGGAGGCGGCGCGCGGGGGGGCGGAGAGGAGCGGCGCGGGTGGGGGTAAGGAGAGGAGGGGCGGTGGGGGGGAGAGGAGGCGGCGGGTGGGGCCGAGAGGAGAGGCGGCGCGGGAGGGACGAGAGGAGGCGGCGGCGGTGGGGGGCGGAGAGGAGGGGCGACGCGGGAGGGGGCGGGGAGGGGGGCGTCGCGGGAGGGGGGCGGAGACGACGAGGACCGGCGCGGGGTTGGGGAGAAGAGGAGTCGCGGCGCGTTGGGGAGAGGAAAACAGATGGAGCGAATCGGTACGGAGGGGATTGTGTAATGGCATAGGTGGGTAATTTTTTACCAACTCCATGAGGAGATACATAAGTCTTGTTTTTGGAGTACCCCTTGAGGAGCTCCAGGAAAAACGTGGAGTTGGCCCTCAACTCCACCTTTTTCTTGGAGTGGAGTTTCTGGAGCTGGACCTGTTTGGCTGGGTAGTTTAGGAGCGGAGCTGCAAAAGTGGGAGCAGAGCAGTCCCAAACAGGCCCTAAATTCTCGACTCTGAAAATTTATCCGTCTTATCTACTATCGTCTAAGGGCCTGTTTGGATCCCCTGCTCTAAACTTTAGAGCTCTAAACTTTAGAGGTAAAGTCTCCAAACAGGTTGTCTAAAGTTAGCTCTAAACTTTAGCCCACCTCACATTAGAGCTTTAGATCTCAAAACTGAACTAAAGTGCTCTAAAATTTTTAGAGCTCTAAAGTTTAGAGCAGGGAATCCAAACAGGCCCTAAGAACACCCATTACCCATGTAAACTAGTGGTAAAACACAAAGTTATGGCGGTTAAGGTAATGGGTTGAAGTCCCCGTTATCTTTCTTAAAATTAAAGATACATAGATCCTCCTCCCGTGCGTTTTTGGTTTTTTTTGTCTATGATGATCTGGATTTTCTAGAGAATGCTGCACCACTGGCAGGGAAACGTTCGCTTTTGTTAGTAGAGGTGGCGAGGACGACTACGAGGCCGCCCGTGTCCTGGCGCGATGGAGGTGGGGGAAGGCACCGATTTTTTAAAAGCTGCTTTTTTTATGGTATCTAATTTTTAAATAGGATATTTTTTTAAGGCAAAATCTATTAGTTGATTGTAATATACACTGTAGTGATATTATTTATATAGACTAAAATTACACATAAGTATCTTTCTGTATATAAACTGTTATTATTCATAAGTTAAAACTAATAGCCAAAGTCAAAAGTCTATATAAATGAACCCAAGATTTATCTCAGCTTAGTTCTTTACTGTTGGTTGGTTGCGTACGTCGATGCCAACTCTTCTTGTAACCAACAACTAACCTTGCTCACAAAAATTATATGGCCTTCCTTCTCTCCTCTCATAAGCTAGGCATACAGGTGACATGGACAGATGGTGACATCCTGCAATAATCAAACTGTAGACTCACGTACAAGTAATGAATTCTTCTAGAACTTGGACTAAATGAGGTGCCAAACAAGAAAGAAGGCTATTCTAATAGCACCGTGTTCCATCATCATATAAATCAATGGTTTTTAACCATCATGCTACCATATCTAGTTGACCAAATGCTTTTCTTGAAAAATAGTGCATTGGCAATGCCTTGGCTGGCAAGAATGCACATTCTGCTTTGACGCTATCCCGTTGTGCAAAGCATGAGAGACCAGATTGATTTAGAGTAGTGACACTAGCTTACTAATTGGTACCATGCATTTCTGCGGATTTGGATGCCTGAAGAAGTGCATCATAAAGCAAACAGGTGATTCAGTGGTTTTTGGGTTCATTCGTACATGTATCTGAATTCCTTTTCTTCTTAACCTATTTTATTTTCATCTAATCTTTTGTTCATTCCAAAAATCAAAATGGGCAACCTCATCTATGTTTATTTCTATCATCTGCTTGTATGGTACAATACGCAAGTATCACAAATCATGTTGTTGTTCAGATTTTCCAAAGCATGTCTCTTTTTTTGGAACGCAAGGGCAGGAGCTCTGCCTAATCAATTGTTAGAAACAAGCAAGTTTACAGAAGGGCCGAGACCCATAGCAAGTCTCTATCAAGAACTACGAGCGAGACAACCAAGAGCGAAACACGAAAGCTCAGGAACTACAACGGAAGCATTGCGGAGCGCGTCAGGTGGTCAACAAGGAAACCTACAGGACGAAACTAGCTTTGTGACACCCTTTGACGTTGTTATCTTCTCGGATTTTGTAAGGGGAGATACTTCTATGTTTTTTTTAAAGTAATTTGCACAACTTTTAAAGTAGAATTAAATAGTGGATAATGATTACTTACTCTTTCGTGTGCTTTGAGATTAGTGTCATTTTTGTTAGAGCAGAAAGCATAGAAACACTATTTTTGTAAGCAACTTCTTACGAACTTAGGGATTGCCTTTGGAATACCCTACAATTTCTCTCCTCCAATAAGTTCCAGCAAGTGTACATCACTAAACCATTGAATTTTCTTCCATAAGAATGCTTTTATTATACATACGCGCGCGCACACACATATGTGTGTGTGTTAATTTGGAAAGGAAATCATTATGGATGAAAAGTCTTAATCATAAATGAAAAGTCTCAATCATAGAACCTGGGCACCATGATGCCCCTGTTTTATACACACACACACACACACATATACACACACACACATACATACATACTATTTAATAAGTTTGAGTTGGTGGTTGGTGCATTCTCCTTCCTCCCTTTTTAATCGTCCGATCTGAATACTAAAATCTTGACTATCCATCTAACATCCCTCTCTCTCTCTCATATCTAACTACCCCTCCTCTCCACTTCCACCAACAGTTACCATCTCCCACCTTCTCTTCTACCCGGCCTCTCTCGCCTCCCACCCCTCCTGCTTCGCTTGTTAAGGTGAAGTAGATATCCGTTGCTACGGATTTAAAAAAATTAGAACAATTTGTATGCATGTTCCAACAAATTTTACCACCCGTTAGTTTTAGAACATGTAGTATGATAAAATTTTAAAATCCGTAGCAACGCACGGGCATTCAGTTAGTGTGTGTATATAAAATTTGATATAACCTTTTGTGCATCAGCATAATTTCCATGACAGTAGCTTCTGGGGATAGCTGACATGGTTCGATTTGCAAGGTTGTGGATGAGAGAAGTGTTCGATGGCATAGTACTACCAGTGAACAATGCTGTGGAAGACTGTCGAGACGAGTTAGAACTGATCCGGCAGCCAACAAGAAACATAAAGAACAAGATTGCGGAAGACTGTCGAGAGGATTTAGAATTGATCCGGCAGCGTACCAGAGACATAAAGAACAAGATTGTGGAAGACTGTCGAGAGGAGTTAGAACTGATCCGGCAGCGTACAAGAGACGTAAACACACGCTTGTTGCTTCGTCCCTGTGCTTGCAGAGGTGAAGGTGATAACCGTCCTGGAGAAATTACTTTGAAGTTTGAACCTGTAAAAAATGACGTATTGAGGCGGTTGTTATGGCAATATGCAGACGGGACGTACTTCCTTAGATAAAGGATGAGCTTGCTTGCTAGTTGTAACGTAGTTTGGACTGCTTCTGTGAACTTGTTGTCCTTGTTTTAATGCATACTGGTAGGGGCCTCCCCTCCCATTTTCCTCAAGAAAAAAAAATCGATTTGCATGAATAGCTATTTAGGAAGTATTTGTTAAACTTTTCACCAAACTGCAGGCCTAAGGAGGACACAAGGACAAGGTAGACCGCCTACAGACGAAAACATATTTGAAAGTGATTCGGTGGAAGGAGCAGATCTGAGCTTACCATTAGTTGAGTTCAGCACAGTTTTTTCAGCAACAAACAATTTCAGTGACAAGCTTGGAGAAGGTGGATTTGGTCCAGTTTACAAGGTAAGAGTACTAGAGTCATTCAAATATTTTATCCAACCGTGGTAATATGGTTGAATGTTCAATTAAATCTTGGTAATGCGGTGAAGTAAATAGCTGGATCATCATGGTTGATACTTGATACTATCTACAGGGGATACTACCAGATGGCCAAGAGATTGCTATTAAGATGCTGTCAAACAACTCAGGTCAGGGATTGGAAGAGTTCAAGAATGAGGTGATAGTTCTATCCAAATTGCAGCACCGAAACTTGGTTAGGCTTTTCGGTTGTCGTGTTCATGGAGAAGAGAAGATGTTGCTCTACGTGTACATGCCTAACAAGAGCCTTGACTCATTTATTTTTGGTTAGTTTTACTTTGGCTTACATTTCTAAGTTCTGCCAATATCAGTTTTTGAGCAACAATTGAATTTTTCTGCTAGTCTTGATGTTGTGTGATTTTACTAAAGATGAAAGTAAGAGAGAAATATTGGGTTGGAAGCTGCGATGCAAGATTATTCAGGGAATTGCGAGAGGGTTAGTGTACCTTCATCAGGATTCTAGGATGAAAATTATTCATAGGGGTCTCAAAGCGAGCAATGTTCTGCTTGATGACAATTTCAACCCCAAGATATTTGACTTCGGCATTGCTAGAATTTTCGGCGAATATCAACTTCAAGCCCTTACTCACCGAATTGTTGGAACCTAGTAAGGCTCCTTCTTCTTTTTTTGTTCACTACAATATAATTTGAAGGGGAACACTATGAAAGTTAGTTCAGTACTGCTTACTTCTCACATCAATACTGAACTACACATTTTGCTACTTCATTCAGATCATAGATAAAATTTGTTGGACCTTGATTGGCGACTAGAGGAGATGAATAGGAGCCAACCTGATTAAAGACTTTTCTGTGACACCTCGGTCCCTATAGAATTAGGCTCATGATGGTCCATTGTAGCACCCCACGTAACCATATAGGATACTACTATGGAACGTCATTGCCAAAGTGAAACATAAATAAGAACAACAAAGAAATCACAAAGAGTTTAAAACTTTATTAACACTTTAATAAAGAACCAACGGAAACTGGAATAAATATTTTAAAACATGGGACCGGTCCACTTCTAACCAAATAAAGAACGAATGAAACAACAAAACAGTAGCAAACCACGGTGCTGAAAACTCGAGTGCTCCCACTCATGCATAATGCTATCACTCCACTGGCTTTTTACCTGAGACTGAAAAGAGCAAGCGTGAGATTTGGAAATCTCAGCAAGTACCCAACAACGATCGCAACATAGTGAGTAAAGACAAGAAATGCAA
Organism: Dendrocalamus sinicus; assembly: GCA_036346575.1. NCBI lineage: Eukaryota > Viridiplantae > Streptophyta > Magnoliopsida > Poales > Poaceae > Dendrocalamus > Dendrocalamus sinicus. The sequence goes on from JAYEVI010000510.1 coordinate 99,605, forward strand.
CCACGTGAAATAAAGGCAAGCATGACAAGTAAGCAATGGACATAAGGCAACTGTTGTGGTTACAAACCAAACAGAGAGAGAGTATGGTAGTAGAGAGTTAGGTGAGTAATGGCTTAGGGTTTTTTTCCATGGCCTGTGTTGTATATATATGTCCACATGAGGAGTACTTTTACCATTATACCCTTATATCTGAGTGTTCCCTTTAGGGGTACTTATGTCATTATACATGTCCCATTTTGGGCCTTACATTCCTCTAATAGGCCTGCTGGGCTTAGGTGGGGGCCACCCCTACAACAGCAACCAATGAACAACTGATATCGGAAATACTGTCATGAATAGAAGACGGATATTATGAGAACCGCGTATTAAAGATATTTGCTATGTGACAAGTTATAG